>ONZH01002393.1:0-154458 GCA_900303285.1 Rhinella marina | reverse complement strand
TAATCAGGATTGGATTATTGAGTAAAGTCTGAGTATTAACATCTTTGCCCATTATGTTCATTATATTGTAATTTGTGTCCTAACTTCACTAACAAAGGTTTAAACAGATTTAAAAAAAAAACTGAAAAACTGGCTGGTCTATAATATACTGAAAGAATAGCAACCCACTTGGCAAGTATCGAGCAATCGAAAAATGATGATGGTATGTGGTATGTGAAACGGATGCATATAGATGGCTGCCACCTCACCGCTCAGTGGTCTGTGCCTTAGCTAATCATCCCTGAGTTTGAAGGAAAAAGAAAAGAGGTCCTTTACAGGTTCCATTACAACGTGTACCGGAGCAGATTTTATTGAGAAAGAGAAAAAGATCATGCTATGAACATGCCATGATAAGGATGGTATAGTTTGAGTGGCTGCTGATGTAGAACATGCTAATTCTAAGAAAGAATTGTCCATTGATTAGACTGATTTGCTGTGTTGACTGAACCCTATTGACTGATTTAGTTAAGTAAAATGATAGGTTGATGGTTGATGCTCTCTGTGTAAAAGGATACTAAATTTGTTGTTTCTGATTAAATTGGCAGTAAGGTCAGAAAGAAGATATTATCATCACCTGACTGTAATAATAACCTGCATACTGAATGTGAATCATGGAAAATCTACAAGAGAGGAATATACATATATACATCAATCCAGCCTGCGAATTCTAAACCTGACGATTCAGATGAGAACTGAGACATCCTAGACATGACAACTTTGAACTCTGATGATTATTGGACATTTTGCCTCGCTTCTGATTGTGCCCCTGTGCTGTGCAGGGAATAACTTGGAATAACTTAAAGGAAAATGCAGGGAAAAATGCTGAGTGTCCAGTGGAGTCTACCATAGATGATGAATGGCTTATCAGCCCTGATATGGGGAATCCAGTCAGAATGTAGTCATTGGGGGAATCCTCTGGATACCTAAGCAGGCTGTGTACAAGAGGAAGAGGACACTTATTTACTTGTGTCTCCTTCTCCATCCCATGAACAAGAATGAACAGATATAGGATCTGCATTGATGATATAGGGTCTGTCCTGATCGATACACCTCAGATTAATGGATGGCCCATAGGCCCTGGTTTGAACTGAATATAGTCAATTGGGAAACTCTCTTTGGACTATTAGCAAATTGTATTCAAGAGGAGGAAACTGTTAAAAAAATTTAGTTAGTTGG
This sequence comes from Rhinella marina, assembly GCA_900303285.1. NCBI lineage: Eukaryota > Metazoa > Chordata > Amphibia > Anura > Bufonidae > Rhinella > Rhinella marina. Next base: position 153,243 of record ONZH01002393.1, on the reverse strand, counting down.
TGAACACAATTGTGCTAGGGTTATATATTTCATTATTAGGTGGTCTCCATCTCCTTATAAACATATCTCTTATATCTTATAATCTCTAAGCTCCATTAGATGTCACATATGCTTAAAAATTAAAATGACTCATAATCACTTGATATGTATGTAGGAAAACAGGAACTTAGCAGAAGTTAATATATGCATATGGAATTTCCCAGATAGATGAAGTAATGTGTATCCCATTGGCTGCCATTATCACTCTTCTGATTTGTTGTTCAATGTATACTTGTATGATTGTGATTGGACATATTAAAATTGATGACAAAGGGGGGTGTGATTACACCATCATGTATTTCTAATAAAATTAGCTCCCTGGGTGTAACCAGGAGAGATCTGCATGATCAGCAATGAGACTGGACGTGCATTTCTTGTGCTGCGGCCGCACCCTAATTTGGGACTTATCCTAAATTACATTAACACTACCTTACAGCAATATCACACTTTTCTGCTTGGATGGCGAATGAGGCCTAATATACTTATTTAAAATTAACACTGACAACCCCACAAACTCAGATTCACTATTTTTTTAATGATATTCAATGACTACATTACAACAATGTCACACTTTTCTGCTTGGATGGCGAATGAGGCCTAAAATACTTATTTAAAAGTAACACTGACAACCCCACAAACTCAGATTCACTATTTTTTTTAATGATATTCACTGACTACCTTACAGCAATATCACGCTTTTCTGCTTGGATGGCGAATGAGGCCTAAAATACTGATTTGAAACTAAGCACCCCACAAACTGAGATATATGTTTTTTTTTAATGATATTCACTGACTACCTGACAGCAATATCACGCTTTTCTGCTTGGATGGCGAATGAGGCCTAAAATACTTATTTAAAATTAACACTGACAACCCCACAAACTAAGAATCACTATTTTTTTAATGATATTCACTGACTACCTTACAGCAATATCACGCTTTTCTGCTTGGATGGCGAATGAGGCCTAAAATACTGATTTGAAACTAAACACCCCACAAACTGAGACATATATATATATTTTTTAAATGATATTCACTGACTACCTTACAGCAATATCAAGCTTTTCTGCTTGGATGGCGAAAGAGGCCTAAAATACTTATTTAAAATTAACACTGACAACCCCACAAACTCAGATTCACTATTTTTTTTTATGATATTCACTGACTACCTTACAACAATGTCACAATTTTCTGCTTGGATGGCGAATGAGGCCTAAAATACTTATTTAAAAGTAACACTGACAACCCCACAAACTCAGATTCCCTATTTTTTGTTAATGATATTCACTGACTACCTTACAGCAATATCACCACAAACTGAGGGTGCATTCACATGAACGTATTTTTCATCCGTGTCCGATCCGCAACTTTTGCGGACCGGGTGTGGATCCATTCATTTCACCGTGTGCTGTCCACATACGTTGTTCCGTTCCGCGGCGCCACAAAAAATATAGAGCATGTCCTACTCTTGTCCGCAAGCACAGACAAGAATAGGCTTTCTCTATATAGCGCTGGCCATGCGCGGTCCACAAATTGCGGAATGCACACGGCCGGTATCCATGTTTTGCGGATCCGCAATTTGCGGACCGCAAAACACTTACGTTCGTGTGAATGTACCCTAAGAATCACAATTTTTTTAATGATATTCACTGACTACCTTACCCCTAGAATGCATACCTGAGGCCCGCTCTGTTAATTATTTTCTTTTTACTGCAAGATTACTTTAGTTAGAATTCTGAAACTCTAGGTATTCCTCAGGTATATAGTTGTTAGTCATTTCCAGTTGTTCATATATTTTTATGTTACAGGCATTTCGGTATAATAACTCTTTTTTGTAAATACCCCATATTCACATACCTGGGGCCTTTTAGGCCCGTACTAGGTTTACATGTGATCCTAAGTCTTTTTGTCTTTACTGTTGCTGGGGAAAACTTTGACTCAGTCTTTATGACTCTGCTGTTGCTGTGGAGAGTGTGGATTCTGCCTGACTACATGGTCATGTGATCTTGGGAAGGAGGCTCCCTCACAAGGTCATGCGTCTCTGACATCATCATAGTTCCTGAACACTGTTTATTGTGTGCTACTTGCTGAAGAGACTTTGGAGGAAGGAGTCAGCTTTCTTGTTTCTTGAAAAAGAAACTCTGAGCTCCAAAAATCCAAAGGTTTCTACTTCACCTAAAAGAAAGTGGTGACCTGCTGAAGGTGAGAGGAGGGGGCTGCACTTTACCCTTAGCACAGACACTAACAAAGAGTGTACAACCCTGATTGTAATCTTTTTTTTTTTTTTTTCATTTTAGTTTACTGACTTCTAAGGTTACAATGGCACAGTCTACATCCAGGATTTTTGTGGACAAAATGTCTGCAAGGATCATTCTTCCGAACAGATAACGTGCGAAAGATGTTGCGGTCATTAGTAAATTCGAAAAGGAAACTTTGAAAAGAGATATTCCTACAGCATGTTTACTGCCACTTTTATATAAAAAAAACTTTTAGACAAAAAATCGTTATTATAAAGAGTTATATCAAATGAGTATATTGGCGTTTTAAGCCCGTTCAGTTACTTTATTGTTGTTTTTTGCACATAATGTTTTGAATTATTCACATCTTAGGATGCATTCTCACTAGCGCTGGTGTCTGCCAGGAGGTGATCCGTAATGGATCTGATCTCTTGGTAACTCCAGTTAAGGCTGCCGGAATGCCCGGATTCTACCAGCCTTAGCTGGGGTCACCAGGAGGTCAGATCCATTACAGATCCCCTCCTGGCAGACACCAGCGCTAGTGGGAATGCATCCTTACTTTGCATTTTTCAAATAAACTTTGAAAAGTATTTTTATTTGAGTTATTCCATGTTATTTGCACACGGGCCTAAAAGGCCCCAGGTATGTAAAAGTGTAGATTTTTATGGTCATGCATTCTAGGGTTACAGCAATATCACGCTTTTCTGCTTGGATGGCGAATGAGGCCTAAAACTAAAATACTGATTTGAAACTAAACACCCCACAAACTGAGATATATATATTTTCAAATGATATTCACTGACTACCTTACAGCAATATCACGCTTTTCTGCTTGGGTGGCGAATGAGGCCTAAAATACTGATTTAAAACTTACCACCCCACAAACTGAGATATATATATATATGTTTTTTTAAATGATATTTACTGACTACCTTACAACAATGTCACGCTTTTCTGCTTGGATGGCGAATGAGGCCTAAAATACTTATTTGAAACTAACCACCCCACAAATTGAGATATAAATATTTTGTTTTTTAATGATATTCACTGACTACCTTACAATAATGTCACACTTTTCTGCTTGGATGGCGAATGAGGCCTAAAATACTTATTTAAAACTAAAACTAATAACCCCACAAACTGAGATTCACTATTTTTTTTTATATATATATATTTTTTTATGTACCACTAAACAAGGCTCTGACCCTCTTTCACTGCACAGCACTGCAAAAAAGTGACACTAGTGGTGCTTCTTTGCATGAAGCACCCCAAAACAGCCTTCATTAGACAGTGCAGTGCTGTACAAGAGGCACTACTACTGCAGTGTATATGGATAGCGATTCACGGCCTGATTTTCTGTCCACAAATCATCCCTCTCCTACCCCTGCAATTCAGGTTATCTATCCCTGATCTCTTTTCTTGTATTTTGAAACGTTTTCCTATCGCTTGCCCTATCTCTCCTCTGGTCTAACATGAATAGCAAATGGCGCTTTCCAGCGCTGCAGAGCTATTTATAGGGCTGTCACAGGACCTGGCTGGCTGCTGATTGGCTACATGTCTGCATGTGATCGCATTGTGGGTGTTTACTTCTTTGTCCCAGACAGGGGCGGATTGGCCATAGGCCTTACAGGGAAATTTCCCGGTGGGTCATTGCCCGAGGGGCCGTCTGGGCCCACCTCATAACCGGCCAGTGAAAGTTTTTGGAGATGTATTTTGTGCTGCTGGCAGTATTTTGTGATGGACTGTTGTGTCGGGGTGGTATAATGTGGCACAATATGATACTGCTGGCTCTGCCTTCCATCAATTTGGATCCAACTAGAAAACGGGCCATTTTAGTATTTTTCCAGGGCCACTTTAAGTTCCCAGTCCGCCCCTGGTCACAGAGATCCTTCCACCATGTCATGTGCTTGCGGCCATTTTAGGAAAAAAAAAAAAAAGATTAGTTACTGAGAATCGCCAGGCAATTCGCATTCGTTGGGAATCGAATTTTCCATGAAATTCGTAATGAATTCCACTTCGTCAGCTTCGATTCGTTCATCTCTAATATCAGTATATGGAGAAACGACATAAGTAAACCACAGAAACTAACAGTACACCAGTATCTACACAGGGAGTACAAGCTGGCCCCATATTTGGAAAAACCAACCAACCCCACAGAGAGCAACAGATACTAAGCCAGTATAGACTCAATGCCCATGGCATGCTAATCAAATATGTGCAGCACCAACAGAAATACAATCCCAGAGAAAGCAGACTGTGCCAGCAGTGTGACCTGGAGGTTGTGGAGGATGAGGCCAACTTCCTGCTGTTGAACCCCAAATACTAAGCAGTGAGGGACACTCGCTTCAGGAGACTGTATGATCTCTTCCCAGACTTCACCTCCATGGAGGGGAGAGGAAAACACAGCAGACAAAGCAATACAATATGTTAGTGCCTGCCATAGACTGAGAGGAGCATGATATGCCATTGACTTCTATACTCCCACCATAGATGTTTCCCTATGCCCATTCGTCATCCCTACCCCATTATTTCTCATTTGCTTTGGCAATGCTAAAATGTATCTAGTCCTGCCAATAAAGCTTATTTGAACCCTTTAATCCATCAGTAGTGCTCGTGCTTGAACACTATAGGAAAAAATGTCAACCTCTCTGGTGACCGGGACCATGGGACCGCACATAGACTGGTGCTTTTTTAAAAGTATGCAAGCACAGCTACGCTGATGGATTGCAGGGTGGCCATAATGAGTGTTGAGCGAATCAAAGTCCACTTTTTCTGAATTTCAGGATAAATTTGATTCGCTGTGAAGCCGAATTTTCTTGTGCTTTGTGGTAGCAAATTGCTTTAACCTGAAATAGTGCAAAAAAAAGAAAATCATACTTACCTGCTCCATTTGCTCGCGACGGGCTGGCTGCCCCCATCTTGCTTGAAGATCTCGGTCAAAATGCTGTGTGTGGTGATGTATGATGTCACCACTCATGTCATCTCAGGCCAAGGGAAATTTCAAGCCAGATCTTCAAGCCGTTGCAAGCAAATGGATCAGGTAAGTATGATTTTTTTTGTTTTTAAATTTTAAACTGGATTATTGCTATCAGATGCCACTATCATGTATGAATGCGACATCTGAGGGGTACAATGATGGGGGGCGCTCAATTGCCACTCCATGTCATTGCACCCACTACTTATAAAAAAATACGCTTCTTGACAAAGTAATTCATCACAAAGCTAATTTTTTGCAAAATTCAAGGAAGCAGCCAAATCGAATTTCTAGTCGTAACCATGGAAACAAGCAGTGTATAATGTGACAAAAAAAATGAATTCAGTCAGCAAAGGAGGCAATATGGACAATCACAATATATTAGTAAGTGCCTTATATTATCTTTCCCTACAGAATAAACTCCACTTGCTGACGTGACAAAACCCCTTTAAGCAAAAATGAAATGAGTAAAAGATTAACTAAAATGCTATTATCCTTAAAATAAGAGTGAATTGGTACTTCATACTGTAGTATTTCTTATAAATCATTCAGTTCAAAGTGTAAAATATTAAAAGAAACTAAAAAAAAGTGAAGTTCATGCCCACTGACTTCATTCAAATATTCAAATGCCAAAGGGTAAATATAAACTCTATGAAAACTTGTAACCTGAGCTAATTGCAGTCAAATTGTTCCTTGGCATGGTGTCTGCAGAGTGCCAGTTAATCTTGGCAGCTTGTCCATCTATGAGAGTTACTGCTTTAGCTTCAATAAGCTTATCAAGACAAACAACCATTCTGCAATCTCAAGCATCAGAAATTGTAGTTAGTTTATTGTCTGCTATAAAACAGGTCAGCGTAATAACAAGCTATGGCACATAGGCACAAGCTTGCACACCACTTAGCTGCATTTGAACTTCTGTGACTATAACCATATGGATCCTTGTAACAAAAGAAAATCTATTTCGCTATGCATTGCTGTTGTGACATTTTATAATAGTAAAACATGCTACCATCCTCCACTTTCAAATTATGTGCATCCTTGTTACAGTTGATTAAATGGCAATGCTAGGATTGAAGAGTTTAGGTTTTTTGCCTGAAACTTGAGTGTCCAGAACTTACCCAGCCATGTTCCAGTGCTGGCTGATTCTCCACTCTGTAGGCATTTCTTTGATCAGCGCAGCAGTACTCAGGGAGATATGGAACAGCACATGTATAAGATGTATGGCTGTTCCAAGGAGCTGCCATTCCAACCACCCAAGCTCTGGATGGTCATCCTATCAGTGAGTCTGGAAGTCAGCCCAATCCAACCCCTAGTTCGATGTCCAGTTCCAGAGCTAGGCAAGGGAATTAAGTCAGGCACTTACTGCTTGTCAGTGTCTGTAATATTTTTTAGTCCTGGCAACAGTTGTTCTTTTTGCTTAGAACAGTACTGCATTTATGCTGGACCTTACAGTGCATTAACCTTGATTGCTACGGGATTTAAACCTTGTCCACTTCTATTGCTTCCATTGATTCTCCTGGCTTAGATTCCTTGGCTTGTTTGGCTGCTTTAGCTTCTGACTCCCCTGGATTTAACCCTGACTTATTCTACTCTTATGCTACTCCTTGGCATCTAATATGTCTGTTTCCTTTGATCTCGCATCTTACCTTGCAGACATAACCTGGATCCCTAGCAGCCAAGTCCAAGTGGCCTCATGGCAGGCATTGTTGAACACTTAGGAATAGCCTTAGATCTACTAACTGGAGTGATGAAGGAAGGTAGATAAAAGACTAAAAGTTTACTGGTGGCAGTCTAGTACAGTGACTCTGTATTTCTCTATAACATCTGTATTCATAACAGTGAGTCTACTTACCAATATAGGAAGCAGGCTTTTAGATACATACTGTACACTTGCTTCAGGGCCAGACCTGAACCATTAGACTGAGTATCTTCTAAAAAACCCAGGCTCTGACACAATGATGGACCCAGTGGCGTAGCTAAAGGCTCATGGGCCCTGGTGCAAGAGTTCAGATTGCCCCCCCCCCCCCACAGCTCTGGTGCACCTAGCTTTTCTCCCGGCCAAATCAAAAATTGACACCCCCCCCATGCCAAATTCTCCCCCTAACCTTTTTCCTCCTAACATTACGTATATCACTACAGAACATACAGGGTAAGGCTACATTCACACCACAGTTGTTTTTGCAGCCTCCGATCTGCATATTTTGCGGCTCAGATGCGGACCCATTCACTTAAATGAACACTGTGTGCTGTCCACATCTGTATGTCCATTCCTATTTTTGTCCATTTGCGGACAAGGATAGGCATTGTTACAGTGGATCTGCAAAAAAAACGGATGCCATACGGAACATCATCCTTTTTTTGCGGATCTGCAGTTTGCAGACTGCAAAACACAACGTTCGTGTGAATGTAGCCTAATACAGCGCCCCATACCTCGTACATCCAGTGACGTCTCCTCTGATGTAGATCTTCTTTTTCCTCATCTCCTCCTTTCAGACCAGACGCCATTTTTCAGCCATTTCTCATCTGTGCAGTTTGACAGAAAAAAATCTTAGTTTACTACTTTTCCATCATCCTCCTGGACAAATCATCCTACCACCCCCAGTACTGTGCCACTAGTACCACACAGATAGTGCCCTTCAATAATTATTGGCACACAGTGTCCTAAAATAACTGCGCCCAGCAAATAGTGTCCCGTAATAGTGTGAACATAACGTCCCCAGAAATAACTGCGCTGATACTGTGCCAGGGTGCCCCCACAGTAATAGTGCTCCCCAAAGTCCCAACTAATAATTCTCTGCCACAGTGCACTTGTTAGTAATAGTGCCCACAACAGTACTAATGTCCCCACTGTGCCCCAGAAGTAATAATGCTTCCAATGTGCCAGTAAGAAGTGCCGCCAAAATTTCACCCCAATAATGTGCCAGTAAGAAGTGCTCCCCACCCATAGATGCCCCCCAAATTATGTGCCAGTAAGAAACACCCCAATAAATAGCCAGAAGTTCCTCCCATTGATTTCCCCCCCCCCAAAATCATGTGCCAGTAAGAAGTGCCCCAGTGCTCCCATGTGCCAGAAAAATGCCCCCCGGGCCAGTAAAAATGCTCCCAGTGCCAGTAAAAATGCCCCCAGTGCTCCCATGCCATAAAGAAATGCCCTAAGTGCAAGTAAGAAATGCCCCCAGTGCCAGTAAGAAATGCCCCCAGTGCCCCCATGTGCCAGGAATAAATGCCCCCAGTGCCCCCATGTGCCAGTAAAAATGGCCCCAGTGCCTGTAATAATGCCCCCAGTGCCAGTAAAAATGCCCCCAGTGCCCCCTTGTGCCAGTAAAAATGCCCCCAGTGCCAGTAAAAATGCCCCCAGTGTCCCCATGCGCCAGTAAAAATGCCCCAGTGCCCCATGTGCCATTAAAAATGCCCCCGGTGCCAGTAAAAATGCCCCATGTGCCAGTAAAAATGCCCCCAGTGCCCCGATGTGCCAGTAAAATGCCCCCCAGTGCCAGTAAAAATGCCCCCAGTGCCCCCCATGTGCCAGTAAAAATGCCCCCATGTGTCTCTAAAATGCCCCCAGTGCCCCCAATTGAGCTCCGGTCGGTGACTGCTACAATAAATAAAAAATTAACACTAATACTTACCTCCATCAGGCTGCCAGCGATGCGATGCAGGCCTCTTCCGGCCTGTGTCCCGCACTATCAGAGGAACGGGCAGGGGAGACGCCTCTCCCTCCCCTGCCCCGCAGTACAATACAGGCATCTGTATCGCCGTCCTGAGGACGGCGATACAGATGACTATGGAGATGAGCGCTTCCACAATGGAAGCGCTCATCTCCCTCTGCCCCGCCGCCGCCGGCTTAGGGGCCCGGTCATAACTGTGACCGCTGCGACCCCTATAGCTACGCCACTGGATGGGCCTCAAAAATATACCAGTAGACAATCCCATTTGGGTTTGTGGTATGTAAATCCCCAATACACAAAATACTGTAATGATGTGGCCCATGTGCCATCTGCATTTTATTTGTGGGCACATTATTTTCAATAAGTCTGTGGTCCACAAATATGTAAAGCTTTCCGCATCTTTATGCTTGTTGCGCAAACAGAACATGTCCTACACTAGTCTGCAAATGAAGCACGCAGACACACAGAAGTCAAGGAGTCCACAAAAAATGCGGATGCAACATGAACTGCATCCATATTTTGCAGATTTGTCATTTGCAGACTGCAAAATGGATTTTGTGCATGGGGCCTAATGGACATAGCATGTACTGAAATTAAATGAACTATTGTATGGTGGTATTTGTGCAATATAAAACTGCATTATATGGCAGTGTTATTTATGTACTGTATGATGAACAGTTTTGTTGAGTTCAAGAACTAGTGAGAGTACATGAAATAAATAGCTAGAAAGAGAAACATCCTCAGAGATTTATTAGTGGCAGCAATGAGGTTAATAAACATTGATCTGCCATTACAAAGCCCCCGCAATAGCCATAATCCTACCAGAAAACACACGTATACCTCAAAATCAGTCTTCGTGTATGACTGCAGCAGCATGGAAAAAAGCATTCTGGATGGTGTTCTGGTCTCTTGCAGTGAGGTCTATAAAATGTCTATGTGTAGCAGTGACAGTGTTAATAAGAAACTAATAAAGAATTGGTCTCGATACAGAATTTTTGTTGAACCAAAAATGAATGTATTATGTTTTCAAGTTGTGCCTTGCCCAGCAACTCGTTGGAGGATTTTATCATTTAATTTGCACAAGTTCTTAAAAAACTCTTGGCTTTTTGTGATTTTAGCTACTCATGCCACTTTTCTTCACTAATACATTTTTACATCAGTTTGTGTAATCTTTACTTAGCAGTTTAATTCTTATGTTGTTTCATAACCGAACATGTAGTTTATTCCTTTGTCATGGTATTAACAGAAATCAGAAATTGTGCTATTATTATTATAGACTAATTATACATTTTTTTTTACTATATGTGTAGGCTACATGCAACAGTTTGTTTTATGGTTCATTAATCATATACCGTTGGTGGGTATGTTAAACGGATCAATTAATGAATCTATGATTTGCAAAAATAATTAACATTACATTCTAAAAGCATTTAGCTTATCATAACCATCCTAGTAATCTAATTATTAATATTAACATCAAGCAGATATTTTCAAAGGTGACCTCGCATTGTGTTTTCTGTGTAAGAGAATAATGGAAACCTTAGAACTGTTCAGTTTTAATTATCAGAGAGCAGAAAGACAATTTGCATAACATGACTTAATGTCAAATATCCTTGACGTGCCAAATTTTGATGACATAAATATGCTAATGTAACCTAAGCTGCACGTTGTTATTCTTGCCCATATCTTTAAAACAACTTTTTGACCAACACAAGTTTTCTTTTTGCCAATAAACTTTTTTCATTTATAATAACAGCAATTTCTTAGGTGTTCTAAACCACGGGGTAAAACAAGTATATCCAAACTATACATATTAAAGGGGTTCTCCAGGAATTATTTAAAATGGCCGCTAGCAACCTGTCCTAGAATGTGAGGAGGACTGATTGCCCACTTGCAGAGCTGGGGAATGAGGGGGTGAGACCTCACTACACACTACGCTGCTGTGCAATACATGATAATGATGTGTTCCTGCCTACAACATGCCATCATAATTGAGCAATCTGACAGGAAAACTCACTAATATGTAGTATATGCAAGGGAGAGAGCACAGTGTTCAGTGAGGCGCCCCCTCACCTCCCGAGGCAGCTCTACAAGTGGAAGCAGCCAGTTCTGCTCACATTCTAGGAAAGGTTGCTTATAGCCTTCTTATACCATTCCCAGAGAACCCCTTTAAATAAGATCATAGCATCCAAAATGCATTGTTTTTTTCCTGTTAACCAATTTCCTGGCAAGATCCTATTCAAATTCTGATATACTTTTGATATAATACAAGCTTTTAATAAATATGCAGTCCAAGTCAAGTTTGAACACACCTCAGTGAAGGTATTTTTCTTAGACCTAGTCTTTAAAAGCTTAAGCTTGAATGCTTAAAATTAGAATAAGGTTGATACTCCCTGATGGATTTCTTTAGAAATAATTTCAGTGAATTTTAGACGAAAACACCATCATGAAAGCATCACTTTAGAGACATACATTATACATTTTTGCCTTTTAAAGTTATGTCTTTCCACATGCACATAAAAAATGAAATAATGAACTTGATAAATAGAATGTGGGCTATTTCACACAAGGGTTCCTACCTTTCTTAATACAAAGATTGTACCTAAAACCAGCATTTCTTTGAAAGATTAGCGAACCAGCAAAATGTTTTATATGTGGGGAAGAGATGTTTTGATGATGAATAAAAACAGGTTAATAAATTGTTTAACACCTTCAGGACACAGTCATTTTTTACCTTAAGGACCAGGCCAAGTTTTGGAAATCTGACACACTTTACCACACTTTATGTGGTAATAACGTTGGAACGCTTTTATTTATCCAAGCCATTCTGATACTGTTTTCTTGTCACACATTGTACTTCATGACAGTAGCAAATTTGAGTTGATATATTTCTCCTTTTTTATAGCAATTTTCTAAATTTTCATTTCTCTGCTTTTAGAAAGTGATACCTCATAAAATAGTTATTACCTGGAGTACAATCTTAGATGCAATTTTTAAAATTCTTTATAAAATTTCCAAAACCCGCTTTTTGAAGGACCAGTTCAGTTATGAAGTCACTTTGTGGGGCTTTCATAATAAAAACCACTAATACATGGCCCCATTTTACATACTACACCCTTTAAGTTATTCAAATATGAGTTTATAAACGATTTTCTATTTTAAGCCATTTTTTCCTCTAAGCTAGAAAGGGTTAACAGCAAAACAAAACTCAATATTTATTACCCTGATTCTGCAGTTTACAGAAACACCCCACATGTGGTGGTAAACCACTATATAGGTATACAGCAGGGTGCAAAAGTAAAGGAGCAACATATGGATTTTGGAAGGCAGATTTCACTGGGATAATTTTAAGCCGCCATGTCGCATTTGATGCACCCCTACAGTAGAAACTCTTAAAAAGTTACCCATTTTGGAAATTACAGGATAAGGTGACAGTTTTACTATTTTGGGGTATATATGATTTTTGATCGCTCGATATAACACTTTTTGTGAGGCAATGTAACAAAAAAAATGGCTGTTCTGGCACTGTTTTTTTTTTTTTATTACATTCACCTGACTGGAAGACCATGTGTTATTTTTAAAGAGAGGGTTGTAATTTTTTATTTCAATTTTACATTGATATTTTTGTTTCTCCATCTTCTGAAAGTCATATTCTTTTTAATTTTTCTGCCAATCATCTTGTGTAAGGACTCATTTTTTGTGCAAAGAGTTGATGTTTTTATTGGTACAATTTTTGGGTGCATAAGATTTTTTAATTGTTCAATATTACACTTTTTTGTGTAAGGTTATTTTTTATGGCATTCTTCTGAGGGGATAGGTCATGTGATATTTTTATGGAGCTGCTTGTTATTTTTTTAATTAAAAATTGCACTTTTTTACAGCTTTTTCAATTTTTATGTTTGTCCCAGTATAGGGATTTTAACATTATTTAAAATATTTTTTAAGAAAAATCTATGGTTGGTTATTCTGAAGTCCTGCAAGACTTCAGTGATAATGAATTTCATCTCACCAGAGCCCATACATTTTAATGCTGTTTGGAGACTGATCTCTGTATAGCATTAAAACAAAGTTTTAAAAGAATCGACTTTGGACCTTGAATCCGAAGCTTGATTTGTTTAACTACTGATAAGGACCCAAGTTATATCTTTAAGGCAGCAAAACACATTAATAAGCTCACAGGTAGCAAACCAATAAGATGCCAGGGAGTAGTGAGAGAGCAAAACAAGCCAGATTCAAAACCAGAAAAATCATTAGACACCAAGAAAGTAGATAGGTGGTTGATCCAGAAACAAGCCAAGGAGTCAAGTCAGGAGAATCAGTAGAAGCCAAAACAGTACACAAGGGGTTAACCGAGAAACAAACCAAGGAGTCAAGTCAAGAGAATCAGTAGAAGTCAAAACAGTAGACAAGGGGTTAATCCAGAAACAAGGCGACAAGGATAAAGAGTCAAGCCAGGGAAATCAGCAGAAGTGTAATCAGTATACAGATGCACCTCAATAAAATAAAATATAATTGAAAAGTTAATTTATTTCAGTAATTCAAGTACAAAAGTGAAACACATTTATTATATAGATTCATTACACACAGAGTGATCCATTTCAAGTGTTTATTTCTATTTAAATCAATGATTATGCCTTATAGCTAATGAAAAGACATCAGTATCTCAGAAAATTAGAATGTGAAGTAAAGTTCACTTTGCCACATGCTTACAAGATGGATCAATTGTAGACTGAAGGTGTCACACTCTAATCAGCTAATCAACACAAAAAACCTGCAAAGGCTTCCTAAGCCTTTAAATGGTCCCTTTAAATGGTTCAGTAAACTAAGCATATACGTAAGTTGGGACACACGATATAACATGATTTAATATAAGTGAAAAAAGTAAAACAAAGTTTTAAAAAATATGAAAAAATCAAAAAAATATAAAAATTCAACTCACCTCACCCTCCATTTTCCCATATTAAAAATGAATAAACAATACAAAATAAACATTATTAGCCACTTTGTGTCTAAGAAAACTCCTACTAAAATATAAATGTATTTATCTCACACAGTGAGTACAGTAATGGAAAAAATAAAAATAACTAGTTCACAGTTTTTCTCATTACTTCACATCTCAAATAAAATTAAATGAGGTGAAAATTCATACACACTCCAAAGGATTCATTTAAAACTACAGATCACTCTACAAAAAATGAACCCCCCACAAAGCTCCATAGACGCTAATATAAAAAAGTTATAGCGGACAAAGAAGTTTTTTTAAAGTATTAAAACACAAGAAAAAATATATAAATTGCTGTAATCGTACTGACCCGTAGAATGAAGGTAACAGGTCAGTTTTACCAAATAGGGAATACCATAACAATGAAGCCGATAAAACTATTGTGGAATTGTGTTTTTTCTTCCAGTTACACCTCATTTGGATTTTTTATTGTATGCAATATAAAATGATGCCATTATAAAGTACAACTTGTGCCTCAATAAAAAAAGTTATGGCTCCTCGAAGACAGTAAAAAACAAAAATGGAAAAATGGAAAATCGCCCTGTCCTCCAGGAGTTAATACAGAAAGAGAGATACAGGATGAGGCATTAGGAGGGCTGTGCATAATCCAACAGAGATGTTTGGACCAGTTAGACTAAAGAATGAAGAGAAAGGATAACTACTTGATCGATATGGGTCCTACTGCTGGAACCCCCACTGATCACAAGAGTTGGGTCTCCAAACCCAATGGAGAAGACCTGAAATGAATGGAGCGGGTGGTCGGAAATGCATGAGGCCACTCTCTTCATTTCTATGGGAGTTCCAGAAATAGCCAAGGACCCCCTCGGCTCTAATAGTTATCCCCTATCCTGTGGATAGGGAATAACTGGATATAACTGGAATATAATGTAACCATTTAATGTGGCTATTGGGGGGAAGTCTTACTATGAAACCAGCATATTCTCAATATTTATTACTATTAGCACTGATATTAAGTGCCAGTCTACCCAGGGGTGCCAAGGTGGCTTTTCAACATGCAGCTCTGGAACATTGCAAGTGATTCCCAATTCAACATTTATCACCGACCTACCAGAATACAGGTGATAGATATTCACTAGGGATCTGACTGCTCAGTTTCCAAGCAATCAAGAGATCAAGGCAGCGAATAGTGAGGGTAAACCCTCATATACACATTCCCTTTTAAAGTGAACCTGCCACCATGAAAATGCAGTGCAATCTGCCATCAGCATGTTATAGAGCAAGAGTAGCAGAGCAGATTGATATTTGCTATAGGGTAAAAGATTCAGTATAATTTTCAAAAAACTCATTCTGGGCTTTGAAGTCAGGGCGGTGGTCCTGTCAATCAGTGATTGACAGCTTTCCCTCCATGACTGTGTATACAGAGATAGTTGTCAATCACTGGTAGGACTGCCTCCTTGACTTCAAAGCCTAGAATGAGAAGGAATTTAAATTAATTATATACAGGTTATATTTAGAGATGAGCGAGCACTAAAATGCTCGGGTGCTCGTTATTCGAGACAAACTTTTCCCGATGCTCGGGTGCTCGTTTCGAGTAACGAACCCCATTGAAGTCAATGGGAGACTCGAGCATTTTTGCAGGGGACCAAGGCTCTGCCTAGGGAAGGCTGGGTGAAAACCTGGAAACCTCAGAAAATGATGGAAACACCACAGAAATGGACAGGAAACAGCAGGGGCAGCATGCATGGATGCCTCTGAGGCTGCCTAATCCCACCATTACCCCAAATTCTCCTGCAACAACCTGGTGGTTACCCTCATGGCAATTGTGCTCACCCAGACCAAGAAAGGCGAGGCACATGCCCATCACATGTTAGGGAAGCATCCAACTAGGTGCAACAAAGGTCCATCACCCATGCCCATGCTGGCACTGCTCTCCTATCCCCAGCCACACGATGCAGGCATAAGCCTGACACAGCATGGAGGTGACACCAACAAGTGACCAAGTTAGATGAGGTAGCAGGTGAGCCACCCAAAAATTTAGCCTGACGCAGCATGGCGATGACAACAAAGTGACCAAGTGACACTGCGGGAGCAGGCGAACCACATAAACATTTTTTGTGGCCCTGTATGGCGGCGGTGACAACAGAGTGACTGAGTTAGTATGCGGTAGCTGGTGAAGCACCCAAAAATTTAGCCTGACACAGCATGGCGGTTACACCACCAATGACTTTGTCCGACTGAGAATGCAGTGAAATGGCTTTTGTTGAGCCTCCAAAATTTTTTTTCTTTTCGGAGTACATAAAGTCGACCCTCAGAAAAAAAAATTAACCCTTTCACTCCCGGAGGTTTTTTCGGTTATGCATTTTCGTTTTGCGCTCCCTGCCTTCACACAGCCATAACTGTTTTATTTTTCTGTTCACATAGCTGTATGAGGGCTTGTTTTTTGCGGGACAAGTTGTACTTTCCAACGCCACCATTTAATATTTGATATGGTGTAGTGGAAAGCGGGAAAAAAATTCCAAATCGGGTGAAATTGCAAAAAAAACGCTATTCCGCTACAGTTCTACGGGTTTCATATTTACAGCGTTCGATGTGCATTAAAACTGACCAGTTACTTTCATTCTACTGGTCAGTACAAATCCGGCAATACCTAATATGTATAGTTTTTCCTGCGTTTTGATAGTGATAAAATAATTAGAAAGTTGCCCTTTTTTTTTTTCCTTGTCATATCTTGACCCCTATAACTTTTTGGTATTTATGTGTACGGAGCTGTATGGGGGCTCATTTTTTGCGGGGCGATCTGAAGTTTTTATTGATACCATTCTGGGGCGTGTATGACTTTTTGATCACTTTTTATTTAATTTTTTTTAGAAAAAAAGCGACAAAAACAGCGAATCGCCATTTGGACGCTTTTTTCTGCCACACAATTCGCCGTACTGGAAATTTTTTTTTATATTTCAAAAGTACTGGCGTTTTTGGTCACGGTGATACCCATGATGTCTATATTTATTGTTATTTAGGTTCAGGCGTACAGTGCCAGTTCAGGGCGTACCTCCAAGGCGTACAGTGCCAGTTCAGGCCACGTATCCAGCTTTGAAACCCAGTAGTTGTATGGAGCAGTGATCGGTCCGGACGTTGGTATGGTCAGCTAGGTACTCCCTCACCATCTTTCTGTAAAGCTCACCCCTACTCTGCAGAGACTGGGGACAGGTGACAGTGTCTTGCTGGGGTGACATAAAACTGGCAAAGGCCTTGGAGAGCGTTCCTCTGCCAGTGCTGGACAAGCTGCCTGCTCACCTCCTCTCCCCCGCTACTTGGCCCACAGAACCACGCCCTCTGCCGCTAACGGCGTCAGATGGGAAGGATTGTTTCAGCTTGTGCACCAGGGCCTGTTGATATTGATTCACTCTCATACTCCTTTCCTCTACAGGGATGAGAGTGGAAAGGTTCTGCTTGTACCGTGTGTCCAGGAGAGTGAACACCCAGTAATCAGTGTTTGAAAAAATGTTTCTAACACGAGGGTCACGGGATAGGCAGCCTAACATGAAGTCTGCCATGTGCGCCAGAGTCCCAACACACAAGAATTCCCTCTCCTCACTGGCCTGACTCTCCATTTCCTCCTCCTCCTCCTCCTCCTCCTCTTCAGCCCATACACGCTCAAGAGTTAAGAAGGACTGAGCACTGGTACCCTCTTCTGTCTCGCCGACATTCTCCTCCTCTTCCTCCTCATCCTCATCCCTCTTCTCCGATACGCGCTGAGAAACAGACCGGAGGGTGCTCTGGCTATCAAGCGACGTATCTTCCTCCACCGTCTCTTGTGACAAGTGCAAAGCTTTCAACTTCATGCTGAGCAGTGAGTTTTTCAACAGGCAAAGTAGCGGGATGGTGAGGCATAATGGCGGCATCGCCGCTGACCATCTGTGTTGCCTCCTCAAAGTTGGTCAACACCTGGCAGATATCAGACATCCAAGTCCACTCCTCATTGTAGACTTGAGGAATCTGACTGACCTGACTACCAGTTCTGGTGGAAGTTGACATCTGGCAGTCTACAATCACTCTGCGCTGCTGGTAAACTCTGGATAACATGTTTAATGTCGAATTCCATCTTGTGGGCACGTCGCACAACAGTCAGTGAGCGGGCAGTTGTAGGCGGCGCTGCGCTGCTCTGAGAGTGGCAGCATCTGTAGTCGACTTGCGGAAATGCGCACAGATGCGGCGCACCTTGGTGAGCAAATCAGACAGATTGGGGTATGTCTTGAGGAACCGCTGAACTATGAGATTGAACACGTGGGCCAGGCATGGCACATGTGTCAGTCTGCCGAGTTGCAGAGCCGCCACCAGGTTACGCCCGTTGTCACACACAATCATGCCTGGTTTGAGGTTCAGCGGTGCCAGCCACAGATCGGTCTGTGCCGTGATGCCCTGTAACAGCTCTTGGGCGGTGTGCCTTTTGTCACCTAAGCTCAGCAGTTTGAGCACCGCCTGCTGGTGCTTACCCACGGCACTGCTGCTGCGCCTAGAGCTACCGACTGAAGGCGCCGTGCCCACGGATGGAAATTCGGAGGAGGAGGTGGAGGATGAGGAGGGGTCACAGGAGGATGCATAGTACGTCTGAGAGATCGTGACCGAGGTAGGCCCCGCAATCCTCGGTGTGGGCAGTACATGAGCATCCCCAGGGTCAGACTCGGTCCCAGCCTCCACCAAGTTAACCCAATGTGCCGTCAGTGATATATAGTGTCCCTGCCCGGCAGCACTTGTCCACGTGTCCATGGTTAGGTGGACCTTCTCAGAAACAGCGTTGGTCAGGGCACGGATGATGTTCTGTGACACGTGCTGGTGTAGGGATGGGACGGCACATCGGGAAAAATAGTGGCGACTGGGGACCGAATACTGAGGGGCAGCCACCGCCATGAGGTTGCGAAAGGCCTCGGTCTCTACCAGCCTATAGGGCAGCATCTCCAGGCTCAGCAATTTGGAGATGTGGACGTTGAGGGCTTGGGCATGTGGGTGGGTGGAACTGTATTTCCTCTTGCGCTCCAGCGTCTGCTGTAAAGACAGCTGAATGCTGCACTGGGACACATTGGTGGACACTGGAGGATCGTGGAGGCGAAGGTGTGGTTTTCCGGCGGGAAGCGCTCGTGCCGGGGTCCTGGGCAGGGGGTTGACTAGCAGAGGCAGCGAGTGACACAGGAGAAGGAGCTGTGGTGTGACCCGCAGGAGGTGGTGAACGGCCTTGGTTCCATTGAGTGGGGTGTTTAGCACTCATATGCCTGCGCATGCTGGTGGTGGTTAGGCTAGTAGTGGTGGCACACCTGCTGATCCTAGTGTGGCACAGGTTGCACACCACAGTCCGTCGGTCATCCTCACTTTCTTTAAAGAACCTCCAGACTTGCGAACATCTAGGCCTCGCCACGGGAGCTTCAATACGTGAAACAGTTGCTGCTGATGCACCAGCTCTGGCCCTGCTTCTCCCTCTGGCCACACCACTGCCTCTTCCAACCTGTTCTGGTGCAGCACTCGCCTCCGCCTCAGAAGCACTGTCTTCACTCAGCTTATTAACCCAGCTTGGGTCAGTCACCTCGTCATCATCCGATTCCTCAGTCTGCTCCCCCCTCTGACTTCCTGCCCTGACAACAACTTCACCACTGTCTGACAACCGTGTCTCCTCATCGTCCGACACCTCTTTACACACTTCTTCCACTAAGTCAACAATGTCATCATCATCAACCACAGACTGCGACAGTTGGAAAACTTGGGCATCGGGAAAGAGGTCAGCAGCAACCTGAGAAATGGTTTGTGACTCTGGGAAGGGTCCAGAAAACAGTTCCTCAGAGTATGCCGGATCACATTCCAAATTTTCCTGGGAGGGGGCAGACTGGGGAGAAGAAGGTTGAGGTGGAGGAGCCAGAGGAGTGCTCCCTTGGGTAACGTGGGTGGACTGCGTGGAAGACTGACTGGTGGACAAATTACTTGAAGCATTGTCTGCAATCCATGACATCACCTGTTCGCACTGTTGTGGTTTCAACAGCCCTCTACCACGTGTCCCTGTAAGTTGAGACATGAAGCTAGGGAGTGTAGCTCTGCGGCGTTCCCCTGCTCCCTCATCAGCAGGTACTGTCTCACCCTGCCCAGGACCACGGCCTCTGCCCCCTGCAGTAATTGAATGCCCACGCCCTCGTCCTCGACCCTTAGCCTTGGGGTTCAACATTTTCTGTATATAAGTGTATTATATATACCAAAAAAAAAATGGGCCTGCTGTACTGAAACCCACAAACTTGTTCAATCTGAACAAGTTAATATATAGGTGGATAAGTTAGAGCAAAATTACATATGTTATTACGTACTGTGCAGTATGGAGCAATTACACTGAAACTATTAGATTAGGCAGACTTGGTCTGCTTAAGTGCAACCCAGACAAATGTTGCACAGAGATTTTTGTAATCTAGCTGTATCAGTGAGAGCAAAAGACCTTTTTTAATTACGTGACATACGGAATGGGTCACCTGGACAGAAAATACGGATTGTGGTTTGTGGTGACTGGACAGCTGAACTGTGAGACACAGAATGGTTCCACACAGCTGTATGAAATTGATTTGTATCACTGAGATAAAACAACAAAAAACTATGATTTTTGTTTTGTTTTGTTTTTTTAACGTGACGTGCAGAATATATCAGAGAGCAAACTCAGCCCCTGCTGACTGTGGCTATTTTGACTGCAACCAAGAAAAATGTTGCACACAGATTTTTGTAATGTAGCTGTATCAGTGAGAGCAAAAGACCTTTTTTAATTACGTGACGTACAGTATAGGTCACCTGGACAGAAAATACGGATTGTGGTTTGTGGTGAATGGACAGCTGAACTGTGACACACAGAATGGTTCCACACAGCTGTATGAAATGGATTTGTATCACTGAGATAAAACAACAAAAAAACTATTTTTTTTTTCGTTTTTTTTTTTTTTAACGTGACGTGCAGAATATATCAGAGAGCAAACTCAGCCCCTGCTGACTGTGGCTATTTTAACTGCAACCAAGAAAAATGTCGCATTCAGATTTTTGTAATGTAGCTGTATCAGTGAGAGCAAAAGACCTTTTTTAATTACGTGACCTACAGAATGTGTCACCTGGACAGAAAATACGGATTGTGGTTTGTGGTGAGTGGACAGCTGAACTGTGACACACAGAATGGTTCCACACAGCTGTATGAAATGGATTTCTATCACTGAGATAAAACAACAAAAAAACTATATTTTTTGTTTTTGTTTTGTTTTTTTTAACGTGACGTGCAGAATATATCAGAGAGCAAACTCAGCCCCTGCTGACTGTGGCTATTTTGACTGCAACCAAGAAAAATGTCGCACTCAGATTTTTGTAATGTAGCTGTATCAGTGAGAGCAAAAGACCTTTTTTAATTACGTGACGTACAGAATGTGTCACCTGGACAGAAAATACGGATTGTGGTTTGTGGTGAGTGGACAGCTGAACTGTGACACACAGAATGGTTCCACACAGCTGTATGAAATGGATTTGTATCACTGAGATAAAACAACAAAAAAACTATTTTTTTTTTTCGTTTTTTTTTTTTAACGTGACGTGCAGAATATATCAGAGAGCAAACTCAGCCCCTGCTGACTGTGGCTATTTTGACTGCAACCAAGAAAAATGTCGCACTCAGATTTTTGTAATGTAGCTGTATCAGTGAGAGCAAAAGACCTTTTTTAATTACGTGACGTACAGTATAGGTCACCTGGACAGAAAATACGGATTGTGGTTTGTGGTGAGTGGACAGCTGAACTGTGACACACAGAATGGTTCCACACAGCTGTATGAAATGGATTTCTATCACTGAGATAAAACAACAAAAAAACTATATTTTTTGTTTTTGTTTTGTTTTTTTTAACGTGACGTGCAGAATATATCAGAGAGCAAACTCAGCCCCTGCTGACTGTGGCTATTTTGACTGCAACCAAGAAAAATGTCGCACTCAGATTTTTGTAATGTAGCTGTATCAGTGAGAGCAAAAGACCTTTTTTAATTACGTGACATACAGAATGTGTCACCTGGACAGAAAATACGGATTGTGGTTTGTGGTGAGTGGACAGCTGAACTGTGACACACAGAATGGTTCCACACAGCTGTATGAAATGGATTTGTATCACTGAGATAAAACAACAAAAAAACTATTTATTTTTTTTTTAGTTTTGTTTTTTTTAACGTGACGTGCAGAATATATCAGAGAGCAAACTCAGCCCCTGCTGACTGTGGCTATTTTGACTGCAACCAAGAAAAATGTCGCACTCAGATTTTTGTAATGTAGCTGTATCAATGAGAGCAAAAGACCTTTTTTAATTACGTGACGTACAGTATAGGTCACCTGGACAGAAAATACGGATTGTCTTTTGTGGTGAATGGACAGCTGAACTGTGACACACAGAATGGTTCCACATAGCTGTATGAAATGGATTTGTATCACTGAGATAAAACAACAACAAAACTTTTTTTTTTAACGTGACGTGCAGAAAATATCAGAGAGCAAACTCAGCCCCTGCTGACTGTGGCTATATTAAGTACAACCCAGACAAATGTCGAACAGAGATTTTTCTAATGTAGCTGTATCAGTGAGAGCAAAAGACCTTTTTTTATTACATGACGTACAGAATGGGTCGCCTGGACAGAAAATAAGGATTGTGGTTTGTGGTGACTGGACAGCTGAACTGTGACACACAGAATGGTTCCACACAGCTGTATGAAATGGATTTGTATCACTGAGATAAAACAATAAAAAAAAAATTGTCATATATGGCAATAGCTGCACTACTAGTGCCAGCCAGCCCAGCCAGGAGACGAAAAAAAAGTGTCTTGTAGCCCTTAGAAGGGCTGTTGGGTTCTTTTGAGATCACTCCTGCCTAACAGAGAACTAAATCCAGGCCCTAACACTCTCCCTGAAACGCAGCAGATCTGTCCCTAACGGCATCCAGGCAGCGACTGAGCCGAGCACTGCGGGCAGTCACTAGTATATTCCAGGGTCACCTGATCTGGCCAGCCGACCCCTGTTATCGACATTAAACAGACCCACGTGATGCTGGGTGTACCGCAGTGTCTTCTGGCTTGTGATTGGCTGAGTTTATAGGCGCCAAAAATTCAAAATGCGGGAGATGCCATTTCCTCGAGCATGGCAAGATGCTCGTCCGAGCATCGAGCACTTACGAGTACCCTAATGCTCGAACGAGCACCAAGCTTGGACGAGCATGCTCGCTCATCTCTAGTTATATTGAATATTTCCCCATAAAACTATAGATCAATCTGCTCAGCTCCTTCTTCTCTATAACATACTGTTGTCAGGTTAAACAGCCTTTTGATGGTGACAGGTCCCATTTAAGCCATTTTTGTTATCATTGCATATTCAGGCTTAATAGGTTTAATAGAATAGTTATTGGTTTCAAGGTCCATTCCAAATTATCTTCTGCTAAACCTCAGGGGCCCTGCATTATAAGAGGCCTATTATTGTGTCAGAGCTTGGGCCCACTGGATTATCCTCTGGTACTCTGGTGGATCAGTCCAACCCTGGGGTTGGAGTCCTCAAGTCCCCTGTGTAGATGGACCATAGCACTCAGCTATTTTGGAAATCATGTAACTATCCTGTTAATAGGAAAACATCTTTAACTTTGTAAATTCATTGCATTCCTTAGTAATGCGTGACCAGTCCTGAGTCAGATCTTATAGAATAGCCCAACACTGCATTCACATTTCATGATTCAACGTCTGCATAGATCTTACTCTGGTCATTTAAGTTTTGTAAAGTATAACTCTACACAGTAATATGATATCAGGAAACAAAGCATCGCATAGCATTAGAGGATCTCAGCTACATTTTACAGCTTTGTGACAACAATGACAGTATAAAGTAAGTTATGTGATAAATTTACTCAACTTTTATGTAAAAACATATCTAAACATAAACTGTGGAATGAAGACCAAAGTAAGATTTAGGCCCTTTTCACACGGGCAAGATTTCCGCGCGGGTGCAATGCGTGATGCGAATGCATTGCACCCACACTGAATCCTGATTCATTCATTTCAATGGGTCTTGTCACATGAGCGATGTTTTTCACGCATCAGTTCGTCGTTGCGTGAAAATCGCAGCATGTTCTATATTCTGCGTTTTTCACGCAGCCCTGGCCTTATTGAAGTTAATGGGTCTGCGTGAATCACGCATTGCATCCGCATGCAATGCGTGATTCATTGATGGTTGCTTAGAGATGTTGTTTGTAAACATTCAGTTTTTTATCACGCGCGTGAAAAACGCATCAAAACACTTTGCACCCGCGTGGAAAAAACTGAACGAACGTACGCTGACTGCGATTGTGTGCAGATTGGTGCGGATGCGTGCGGATTTTGTGGAACGCACTGTGAACGCATCCGAACTGAATCCGTGACGCTCGTGTGAAAGAGGCCTTACACTTTAAAGTATATCTCTTGTGTTTTGGAGAAAAAAATAAATGACAAAATAACAAAAATCTGTCTGCAGTATATGATGCCAAAAGCTACAATGCCCCAAGACATCTCTGACGTTCACTATACATACAGTGCTTGGATTGCTTTATAGCTCCTATTCAGAACAGTGGCTTGACTTTCAGAGAAGACAGAACTGAAGCATATAGTACTGCAGCTGTGAAATCTGTCCTAGTGAAAAAATATATTACCTTCATGTCAAAGAGTAAACCTCAAACAATATAAGAAATGTACAATTTGGCAATGTGTTTTATTTTAAACAAGTTATTTAATATGAGGTTAAGCTAGGAATACAGATTGTATATTGAGTTTATTATATATGACTTAGCAGCATCTGCTTTCCAAAAGAATTACAAAATGCAGAAACTGCTCAGTATACAGTGCAAAAACAGTATGTTTCACTTTAAAGGGTTTATTCCATGAGTAATGTAAAAAATGTAAATCAGATATCATGTAGGTACATGACAGCCTCTACTAACAAAGCTAGAACCAGCCCTGTACCTCAGCTGAATCCAGAGATTTCCCCATTCACTGCTAAAATTGCTCAGCTAGATATATTTCAAGATGGGTGTAAACTTTCTGATGCAGCTGGTGGCAAAGGATGGAACTGAGCATGTACTTCCATCTCAGTGAGCAGGACAGAGAAATTAGAAACAGGGCAAAGAAGCAGGTGGCGCTATAGGCAGGAGCGCCGCTAGGGCTTTTTATCCGGGGCCAGGGCCCCAAATCAAACTGCCACTGCCCCGAACCTCGGGACTGGTGGAGACAGCTGCAGTGCTGCACTGCGATTCAAAGTCAGGCTCAGCTACTCAGCTTACTGTAAAATACATTGATTCTTGGCTCAGCTTTCTTCCATCACGCACAGTAAAGGCTACTGGTAAGGACCTCCTGACCTCACAGTCACATATGACGTGACATTCTTAGGTCACGTGGGTCGGCAGACGTCGCGCTCTGCAATCTGAATAGGAATGTTATGGATGGCTGCTCAGCAGCCTCTGTACTGTAGCAGTGAGAGGGGAGAGAGGATCTGTCTGCCTGAGAGGTAGATGTGAATCCTGTGGAGGGGCTGACAATTCTATGAGGTGAGATGGAGGAAGGGGGGCTGCTGTGTGGGATTGTATGTTGGGGGGGCGACTGTGGGGGATTGTATGTTGGGGCGACTGTGGGGGATTGTACGCTGGGGGGCGACTGTGGGGGGTTGTATGTTAGGGCGTGTGTCGGGGATTGTATGCTGGGGGGACGACTGTGGGGGATTGTATGCTGGGGGGACGACTGTGGGGGATTGTATGCTGGGGGGACGACTGTGGGGGATTGTATGCTGGGGTGGCGACTGTGGGCCATATTCATTGGTGCTTGGGCCCCGTATCTTTTGAGACCCTAGCAATGCCCTAGCTATAGGGATAGATTTAAGTGAGTAACTCAGTGGCTGTACTACATTTTTAATTACATGAAATTAGCAAAGTATTCAGATCCAGGTGCCCCTATAAGCTTTCCATCTCTTTAATATGGACAAAATAAAACTCTTAACAGAAAATAAACCTTTTCTTTGTCATGTAAAACATAACAATATTGCAAACTGAATATGTATAAAATGTATAAAATGTACATGTGTTACAAACTCGTTATGGTGCTCCCTGACGTTCTTTTGCTTCCCTCTAAAAAATTTGCCTAATGTTCTCATTGGCTGGACTGGACAATGGCAGAAATCTCTTTGCCACATGCTTACAGGATGGATCAAGCTCTGACTGAGCTACATAGACATCTGTAACTACTGGCACTGGAGACATTAGGCAGATGAGAGGAAACGAAAGAACAACAGGGCAAGTGTGTAACATTTTTAATGGAGCATTTTTTAAAATTATTTTAATTGAAACATTTTAATGTTTTGCGTGATCTAACAGCAAAAAGTAATGTTTAATCAGGAGAAACAAGTTCCTGCCACTTTCCTGCAGGGACCAGCAACGGAATAGTGGCTTTACATTGTGCCTGTATTGTGCAGTTGACCCTACACATCTGGGAATGTGTAAAAATTGCCTTTTTAACAACAATTTGGAAACTATCATATTCTAATAACCCAATAAAGTTACATCACATTTACATTTTGTCAGCATTCCTTGCACGGTGTACCTTGTTTGTTAAGTTCTTTCATGAAGCTAAATCAAATGTGCCATTTTGTTAAGTAAAAAAAGGCACTTTATAAGAAAGATGTAGTTTACAGACTAAAACTAGGAATGTAAAGATTTGGACTAGTTACTGTTTAGCATGTAGTATGATATAAAAGCTGTAGATCACACAGTGCATTGATATTACAGCTATAAAGTTATGGCAGAAGGTCAAATAAGGAGAAAATATACTGTACTTTCAGCTTGTTCTACCCTTAGGCACCTTTCCCGAGAGAATGTGCCTATCCTGATTGATCTGTGTGGGTATTAGGGATTTCCTCCACTTAAATTCAATTTGAGCAGTCTGGTTTTCAACATTTACTGATACTGCTTGTATGTTATACAAGTGAAAATTCCAGGTGGTAACACAGGGAATTAAATAATGCTGCATTTTCTTCCAGGTCAGTTCTGCTATTACATGAACCGTATGGCATATTCCCACGTAAATAACTTAATGCCTGTACAGTGTCACTATAAATAACCCATAAGCACTTTCTATGTCATCACAGTAATCAAAAAGACATAAAATACAAAATGTTCTATGACCAATGCACAAAATATACATTTACTTTAGTATACAAGTATAAATTACATGAAATGATTACAGAAATATTAAAAGCAAGATGTAATAGAAAAAAATTAAATGTGAATGTTCCACACTCAAAATTACAATAAATTTACCTGGCAATGGAGCAATGGCAGATTACAACAGGGTGTTTTGGACAGCTGCCCAGGGCCCAAGGCTCCTGAGGGCCCATAGCTGCCCAAAACGGGCCCAGTGCCTGACGTTTGCAAACAGCAGCAAGACTCTTGTAGCCTGCCATTCATTCTCATAGGCCACTAGGCCCGCGAGGCCGTAGAGTTGATCAGGCAGTCGTGATGTATGACATCATTGTGACTGCCTTCACCAGGATAAAGACAACTCAGGCAGCATAGTGAATGGTGGAAGTGAGTTGAATATTTAGTTTTTATTTTTATTTATATCTTTTAATTTTATCATTACTACTTAAGCACTATAATCCTGCAGCTCTATAACCACTGGGGCACTATAATACTGGGGTGTTATAACTACTGGGGAACTATAGCACTGGAGCACTACAAGGGGACATTTTAAATACAGGTGGCTCTAAAGAGGGACATTATAGCTAGCGTTGAGCAAATCGAAGCCAAGCAAATTGACTTCTATTCAAATTTTTGGAAAAATTTGATTTACCGCAAAGCCAAATTTACTTGCGCTTTGTGGTAACAAATTTCTTTTTGCTGAAATGGCATAAAAAACATATTCACCTCATCTATTTGCGCACAAAGAGACTGTCACATCCATCTGGATTGCAGAAACCATGTGAAATCTTACTCGGGGTGATATGGGGGAACGTATAACTAATGGTGCATATTATACCTTCTGGAGCACTACTGCAGAAGGTGCTACAGGGACCATTATGACTACTGGGGGAACTACAGTGGGCCAGTGCAACTACTGGGGGTGCTTAAGATGGGATTATTAGTACTGTGGCCACTATTACAACTGGGGGCACTATGGGGTATTATTATTAAAGAGGGCACTGTAGGGGGCATTATTAGTGGACACAATATGGGAGGAGGATGATTTAAAGTGAGAACTCTAAGATTTCTTTGTGCAAAGATGCAGAGATGAGACATAGCTGAAAGATGTCATCATGGTGATCTGCTTCCAGGGGAGATGATGAGGAAAGAGAACATCTACATCAGGGACATCACTGGTTGTAAGAGGTATGTATTGCTGTATTCTCCTGTATGTTTGGTAGCTTTGATTTTAATGTGGGAGGTAACCTGTGCAATATACTTTTTTTTTTAACTCCTCGGACCCAAGCTTATTATTATCATTTATTTGAAAGTGGCATTAATTCCATGGCGCTGTAGATCAAGACGGAATCACACATACATAATATAAAAATACAAATACAATAGGCAAGAAGCTATTAGCAGACTGGTACAGAGGGGAAGAGGACCTTTCCCGCAAGAGCTTACAATTTACAAGGGGAAGGGGATAAACACTGTAGGTGAAGGTAAAGGCTGCTCATAGCTGCCCACACCAGCCCATCTGCTCTCGCCTCCCCCACACATCACATTCCGAAATGATGCTGAGGTCATGCTGGACAACCCAGAACCGCATATTCTCTCACTAACAACGCCCAAAAAAGATTGCCATTACAAAACCTTTCCAGGATCACTCTATCCATCTGGTTAAAAAATTTCAATACAAAACTCCGAAATTACAACTGCCATCACCAATTTGCAAATTGGGAACCCCACTTCCTTCTACCTCAACAATGCAAATAATTAATCCATCATTTCCCACAACAGCCCATTCAAGTACACAACCATCACCCATAGAGCCCTCTCCACCTGGATACACAAACAACATCTCAACGTACAGTGCATCATCAGCGAGTCCAGATCCTTTTTTAGCACTACCCACCAGCTTCACAGAAATTCCTTTTTAGACCATTTATCCCCAAGCCAAACCATCTAACCACTCCGGCCAGAGTTGTACCGTCCAGTGTACAACATTTAAGCTCATACATACCTCTAACAGGATACAAACACACAAGCCTTCCCCTTTGTCAACAACCCTTGAAAATTACCAACTTTTACAGCCCAATCCAAACCACAAGAAAGCGACCAAACCCAGACACAGAGGCTGTGGAGGAGGAAAATGCAGGAAACTTGTATTGGGAAAGAGATCTTCCAAATAGATTCTTAAACAAAATGAAATCGAATTTCTAAGTAATGGGCTGTCCTTTTACCCCACTAGTAAACATAACCTATTTGAGCAATTTGTAGGCTTCAGTCAATTTATACGATAACACTCAAGCGTTATTATACAATGAAACATCAACATCAACTGCTGACCTAGAAGAGGTAGACCAAGAGGATCTTTACTTAGCAGACATGAAGGCACTGGCAGACCAACTAATCAATACTCCAATCCCCTCCAATTTGAAAAATAAATCCTTGTTTTATCCATTGGAAAGTCGGGCCCCACACCTTGAGAGTTTCTTGAGAGGGGTTATCATACTAGACTCCTGCTATTATTATGAAGAGGCCCTCAGAATACTTTCTGATAAAGATGATTTTGGCCAACTAAATAAGGATCCTGTGGAAGGATATAAAATAGATATAGGATTTAAGAAGGGGGCATTAAATAAAAATGAAAGAAAATATCTGAAGATTGATCATTCTTCTATACCAAAAATCCATAAATCCCTAAAAAATCCTCCAGGACGACTTGTCCTATGAAGGGTCAATTCCCTGGCATCTAATCTATCTGCATATGTAGACAATATACTACAAAGATTTGTTCCACATCTACCATTGCATATAAGATACTCGAGCCATCTGATTACTACCCTAAAACGATTCAGATGGGAAGCAGGAATGTTTTGGTTAACCCTGGACGTTTCCACTGTATATAGCAACATAGTACATGATCAAGACATAAAAGCAACAGAATGATTTCTAAAGGAAGACCCACTAATGCCCCAGATGCAGAGGGAATTCATAATACATTCTATTAATTACATATTAAACCACAACTACTTTAAATTTAATAACACTTTCCACATACAGAAATGGGGCGATAGGAAGTTTGCCCCATCATATGCCAATTTATTTATGGGGGCATTTGAGGAACAAGCTGGTCTCCTCGGGCACCCAAACATCAAATTTTATCAGAGGTTTATAGATGACATCATTTTAATCTATCAGGGAGATGAAATGGATCTAAAACAATTCTCTACTGACCTGAACAAAAATAAATGAAACCTTAAATTTACAGTGAGCCACAATCCCACTGAGGTCATCTTTTTGGATCTACAACTGAGAGCAGCAAAAAAACAAGTCTTCATGAAAACTCACTTTAAGGACCAGGTTGATGCGACCAGGTATCTATACTTTCAGAGTTGTTATTATCAGAAATGGAAACAAAATATACTTTATGGCCAAATGAAAAGAATGGCCTAACTGTACACATAGGCATTGAAAAAAACAGCTGACAGTGATAAGCTCCAGGTTCAGGGAAAAGGGATACCCCAAGGGATTGATAAAGGACTCCATGAGACTCATATTAAAAGAAGACTAAAACTAATGTTTGAAACCGCTGCAAAAATTAGACACAGAACCAATAAAATAATCAGGTTACAGTTACAATCATAATTTCTGCTCCATACACAATATAATTAAACAGATACTAGGTAAACACTGCACAATCCTAAGAAAAGATCTGATATTGGGCAATATCCTTCCCAAGCACCCTAACCTTACTTCTTGAAGGGCCTGCACCATTAAAAATATACTGGCACCATCATCCCCCAAACTACCCATTACATAACAAAAACAACACTGTACAAGCTACCATCTATGATAAAAGTGACATAAAATGGTCCATCAGATGTGAAAATGCTGTAAAATAATCTCCCATCGAATAGAGGAAGTCCTTATCTCCAGTACGAGGGAGAAGGTCCAGCTACAACACCACATGGACAGTGGATACACCAATATTATCTACTGTACATGCTCCAATGCCCTTGTGGCCTTCAATACATTGATAGATTATAGATTCCATTCCCCTAAAACCCACAAACAAATTAGGTGCCAGACCTAAGAAGGGAAAAGATCAATAGAAGGTCTAGCCAACAGAAAGAAATTGCAGACTGGCAAAGAAGGTAATTGCCGCTAATCTGGCTACAGTCTCCTCTGCATGTGGTGGAAAGACTGTTAGCTGCATGTGGTGGAAAGACTGTATTGTATTCCTCCGAGGATACTGTGGATATCATATACTTAAATATATCTGATGATAGAGAAAGTGCATCCCTTTAGGCTGGGAAAAGGAGAGATTGATCTGATTGAGAAAGAGAGAAGCTAGCCTCCATATAATACCTCTGGGAATTACTTGAATAGGCTGTAAAGACTGCATTTCATATGCATAGTGCTTGTGTGTATCACCTGATGACTAGCTTCAGTAAAATACTGTGGATTTGTTATACGAACACCTGTCTCATTATTATACCATGTTACATTTGCACCACAAGGTCCTGGAGTCATGACAACTGGGACCCTGCCTTGCACTGTTAAACAGCAACATGAAGGGCACTTCAACCTCCATCCGGCAGCAGAACTCCAGAACCAGAGTGTGCCCCAAAGGGAAGAACCATTGTGCCCTTACTGTCGCTGCACATCAGCCCGGACAGCTTCAGGAAACTGAGTACAACTACTGCACCCATCCGGCCACTCACACTCACGTGGGCCCCAGCGGCAATTACATACTCTAAATAATATAGGAGGACCTGGCATTGGCCATAACCTTTTTTGTTTTAAAATTGTACACCTGGTGGTAGCATGCTTATTGCAGGTGGTAGACTTTCCTGAAGGGGAAGGTTTGGAAGTTGGAGGACAGTCTGGTGCGCTGAGGCAGCAAGTTCCAGAGTAGGGGAAAGAGATTGGGGAACAGTCCAGGGTCTTTGGGACACTTAATTCAACCGTGCAAAGAACAATAATCTGACCATCACAGGGTGACAACCATATTATGAGACACCACTTAGTGACCAACAATATGCCTTTTTTACTGACTTACCGTTTTAGCCTGACACTAGTTTTGCATACTGGCTGGAGCTGTTACTCAGTAATCTAATGACAGAAAAGCTCCTACTCTAAAAGAAGGGATTGGAGAAACCTTGACATACAAGGGATGATGTAATGCCATCAATATAGCTGACCCCTTTAGCATCTAAGGTCCTGTGCTAAAAATAGCTTTTAGAGAGATCACCCCCTGGAATGTCCTTCATTTATAGTGAAAGTATATGTGTGTGCAAACTAGCAGAGGTGAATGGTACTATACAGAAGGGTACAACACCTGACATAATTGCTAAGGCAAAGAAGCAAATACTGCAGAGGGTTTACAGCCAGAACTGTGAGTTAAAGAGAAACCATCTTGTGTGCACATTCTGTAGACTAAATAGTTCAATGACAGAGCAGCCTGCAGCCTGTAAAAAATACTGTGTGAGAGATTGTACAATACTGCGTATTACAAGGCAGAGATACTGTGACAGATAAAAGTGCATGCATTGGTTGTGAAGCGAGGTACTGCAACCTGGGAGTGCTTGTTAGAGACAGATTGTATAGTACTATGCCAAATGGAGAAAAATCTGTGATGATAAGTGCGACTGTAGCGTATTTATTGCACGTGTATAAATAAAAGTCCCCAACACTTCACCGCTCACCAATGATCCTTTATTCAGGCATCAATGCAAGCAGGTATTTACACAGGGGCAGATTGGCCATAGACCTTACAGGGAAATTTCCTGGTGGGCCGATGCCTGGGCTCTTCTCACATCCGGCCAGTAAAATTTTTTGGGGAAGTGTTTTGTGCTGCTGGAGGCAGTATTTTGTGATGGACTGAGGTATTTGGCTCTGTTGATTTGGTATAATGTACAACAATATGGTATTGCTGGCCCTGCAGGGGTCACTCTTAGTATTTTTAAGGGCCACTTTAAGTTCCCAGTCTGCTCCTGTATGTACATAACAAAAACACAAGCAACAAGTAGACAACAGCCATCTTACTACTTACCAATTCAAACACAAAACAGAATTCTCTATAAGACAGTCATAAAAAATGTGTCCAAGTACATCAAAAAGCATACTGTTTCCCATTGTTAACAATCTGAATGAAGGCTATTGTTTTCTGCAGCTGGTTATAGTGCTTCATATAAAACAGCTGAAAATTAAGTCATCCGTGAGAAATGCAATCTAAATTAATGATATCTCCAAAGCAACAAAATAACTAAAAAAGTGTCCTCTTAAAGGCGAGGTGTCATCTGCTGCGCAAAAATACCTTCTGCAAATCACACCAAAAGAGATCAACACAGATCTACCTTATCAGGCATTTTTGGTTTTTTTTAGAAAGCCTTTATTTTATGTCCGTCAATCCTCTGGTTACTAGTTTCTCCAAGAATAGAAATTCGATTCCTAATGTAAAAACTGTCATTGATTCTGCACCATCTTTTATCTATCCATCATATCTTTCCTATCTCAACTTGAGCCATGCATTTTTAGCTGTGTACTAACAAATTGTAATGGCAAGGATATTTAATCCAGCCACCTTTTAGCTTCAATGACCAGATGTATTTTTGGTTTTTATTTGTTTCTATATGTCTCAAAATGTTTGATTGTGTCCACACAGTTAAATGCATGCTTGCTTTTTGAAGAACAATCTTTCATTTCTATTAGTGCAGTTTTGAGGTACAGTGGTGCGTCAAAGTTTGTGA
Organism: Rhinella marina; assembly: GCA_900303285.1. NCBI lineage: Eukaryota > Metazoa > Chordata > Amphibia > Anura > Bufonidae > Rhinella > Rhinella marina. Next base: position 119,390 of record ONZH01002393.1, on the reverse strand, counting down.
ATCTTTCAGAATTTTCTATATTTCTGCGAACATTTGATCTAAAGCTACATTATATTTTCCCAGAAGCCCTAAAAGTAGAGTTTGAAAGTTTGAAGGTGAAATTAGAGTCAGGTGTTTTCAATCAATGGGATGACAATCAGGTGTGAGTGAGGGCTTGTTTTATTTAAAGAACAAAGTCTGATCTTCACAACATATGTTTATGGATGGGTATCATGTTACAAACAAAGAAGATTTCTGAGGACCTCTGAAAAAGAGTTGTTTATGCTCATCAGGCTGGAAAAGGTTACAAAACTATCTCTAAAAACTCCTCCAAACCAGTCAGATTGTGTAAAAATTTAGGAAATTCCAGACCATTATTACATACCCCAGGAGTGGTTGACTAACAAAGATCAGGCTAAGAGCAAGTCGTGTGATAGTCCGCTAGGTCACAAAGAAACTCAAGTTAACCTCTAAGCAACTAAAGTCCTTTTTCACATTAGCTAATGTTAATGTTGGCGAGTCAAGCTTCATGAGGGCTCCGAATAGCAATAGTGTGCATGGCAGGAGTGCAATGAGAAATCAGCTGCTCTCCAAAAAGAACACTCCTGCCCATCTGCAGTTTGCTACATATCTCCTGGACAATCCAAAAGGCTATTGGAACAATGCTTTGTGGACGGATAATACCAATATAGAACATTTTTTGTTAATTCAGAAGTGCTAAGTTTAGAGAAAGGAAAACACTGAATTACAGCATAAAAACCTCACTCCACCTGTGAGACACAGTGGTGGTAGCATCATGGTTTGGTCCTATTTTTGCATTGTCTGGGCCAGGGTGTCTTCCCATAATTGATAGAACAATGAATTTTGATTTATATCAGCAAATTCAAAAGTAAAATATCAGGACATCTGTCCATGATCTGAGTCTGAATTGAACATGGGTCATGAAGCAAGACAACAATCCTAAGCACACAAGTCTTTCTATCAAATTATGGTTAAAGAAGAATAAAGTTATAGTTTTGGAATGGCTAAGTCAGGAGGGGAAATGGCAGTAGGTGTAATGGAACGAATGATTGATTCTAGTTCTCAGTTTGCAGAGAAGGCATGGGGAGCAGTGATTGTATCACTACACTGGCTGTTCTCATCACTCCCTGGTCTTCTTCGGCACCACACTAAACATGTCCAGACTACATACAGCATCAGGATGTAGTGCACATAGTGCCGTGCAACGTCAGGTCACAGTGCCACAGTGCAGGGCTAGGCCCGGCAGAAGATCAGGGAGTTGTGATTGTCAGCGCTTTTTTTTTGTCTGATGGAGCTTGAGGGTCTGATCTGAGGTCTGAGGAGGAATGTGGGTACGATAGTGGTCTGATCTCAAGTCTGACGTGTTTAGGGGTCTGATGTGGATCTCATCTGAGGTCTGATGGAGCTCGGGTGTCAGATCTGAGGTCTTAACAAGCTATGCCTCTAAATGCCACCAGATGTAAGGCATCTATCCTATACGTCAAATCAGAGCTTGTTAAGAGCTCATTTGCAACCCTTTTCTTCCCAGAATTCCAGAGGAGCATGAATGGCCTATAAGTCTCCTCACGCCAATTAAGGCGCTCTCTTCCCAAGGAGAGATAGTATCCCCTTTACTCTGACTTAGCCTATCACCTAGTTAAGCCAGTACTCTCTGCTCTGCACTGATGAGGGGCAATCACCCCGAAACAGCTGTCTGCAGATAAGGTGCTGGCTGATTTAGTATCTGAGTCATGTCTCAAGGCTTATTTAAAGAGCTGAACATTGACTTACAGGATAGCTGCCTTACATCTGGTGGCATTTAGAGGCAGAGCTTGTTAAGAGCTCATTTGCATCCCTTTATTTCATTTTAGCACACGGTAAAGAATGCTGTAAGCCAACATTGGAAAGCCGCTATATCACGGCAATACAAAGGAAAGTAAGGCCGTGACTTTAATGTGGAGACCAAATACCCACATATAGATAGAGGAACATCATTCCAAATATCAAATACCGCAACGTATGAATTGTATTTAGTTCCAAAGCTGCGTGAGCTCCGCAATTGGAACTATAGGAGGGACCGTAACTACAATGAATTATAACGATTGAAGGAGTACCATATGCACATTTTTAATAGTTTTTATATGATTTGTATCTTTTTATATACATATTGTTTTTTATAATTTTTTTATATGAATTGTGAATAAATACCGTATTAACTATGTGAGAGCCGGCCATTGAGTATATATCATTTTAAGAATTCATCTAAGCCTTTTTTTTTAAATGTCCACTGTTCCTGTTGTGACCACTTACTGAGGTAGACTGTTCCACAGATTCACAGTTCTTACAGTAAAGAAGCCTTGACACCTCTGGAGACTGAACTTTTTCGTCTCCAGACAGAGGCAGTGCCTCATTGTCTTTTGAGGGGATTTTACATGGCACAGCTTTTCAATATATTTTACCATATTTTTGTACGGCCCATTTATATATTTGTATAGCTTAGTCATGTCTGATCCTGAATAATCTTGCCATAACCCATCTTTGGTGTATTCTAGCTATATGTAAATTGAAATGTAGACTAGCAGATTTTTAGCCATATAGACAGTCACCTAGTTTAATTCTAACCTGTTATTCACCAGAAAGTATAAAAGTTATTTAACAAAAAAGAAAATGAAGCCTCAGACCATTCTGCTTATTAAAATGGGATTTCACTCTGCACCAAATATATGCAGTATTTGTGTATAGCTTTGAATGTTCATTTTTCTCTTTTGAGTATTCTATCAAAATGTATATTTTTCAAGTTCTGTATCCAGATAGGAAAGAAGAGACAATTATGCCATTAATACAATAAAATAGAAGCTGTGTAAAGACTGAAGGTTGATGCTTTCATTCCTAAAGTGCTTAAGCCGCACTGAGTCATTGATGAATGAGTCTCTTAGTCTCAGAGACAGTTTATACTACCTGGATCATTGTCTTGCCTGACTGCTTGGAGTCTAAAGTGAACGTTTATTACCTGAATAATCTCAAAATGTGATTTCATAGGAAGTGTGGTTTTACCAGCACTGAGGTGCTACTATGAATTATATATAAATCATAAATGGGTGCATTTTTATGCTGTTAACAGAAGGGAACGCATGCTGATAAACAGAGGAAATAAAGGTAATGCTGTAAGTGAGACTGAGCTAATTTATATCGACATGTTAAATAAGAATTATTAGTACATGAAATGTTTGAAAGAAACGCTTAGCATAATATTATGACTGCATATTCCTGGCAACATTATTGATAGATCTTAAAGTATTCAAAAATGCTATATCATTGCCAACATTTGAATTCAATTTCCTGAGACACTCTGCTGCTATGAAGCATAAATACATATGCAATCTGTTTTAGGTAGTCTTAGGGCACTACATCCTCACCATTTCTGACCATTGGGTAATAGCAGAATTCTGGATATGAAATAGAAGCTGAAGTCTCAAATTTGAAATGCTTTCCATAAATCTTCAGCGCCATAGACAGAAAAATTATTTTCAATATAACACCATATATCGATCAGGATTATGCTAATGGATTTTCTTCTGTAAAAAGGAGACTGTTTAGTGACACTTACAATGTTATTTAGTAAGTCTCATTTACATAGGTTTTAGACATTGAGTCACCTCCTAAGACCCATTGTAAATTGAGCTGGAAAGGTCTTTTATGCAGTTTCTTTATTTTGGAAGAGAGCTATAAGTTGAGGAATCAGTGCCTGAAGTCTCGATACCTTAGGATCTCTTGAAGGTAGCATCATGACTTCTGTTTGTGATGAAAAGACATGATGCTGTGATGTATCTGTTTCCCAGTGGATCAAAATTGACACTGATGGACTCCATTGGCTTTAACAAACAAAATGGTTAATGCATGTGTGAATAGTCCTATTGCATGCTCTGCCAAAGAGCTAATATTCCAACAAGAGTGCTCAAACAGCACCCCATATACAGTGGGGGGGGGTATTTAGTCAGCCACCAATTGTGCAAGTTCTCCCACTTAAAAAGATGAGAGAGGCCTGTAATTAACATCATAGGTAGACCTAAACTATGAGAGACAAATTGAGAAAACAAATCCAGAAAATCCCATTGTCTGATTTTTAAAGAATTTATTTGCAAATTATGGTGGAAAATAAGTATTTGGTCAATAACAAAAGTTCATCTCAGTACTTTGTTATATATCCTTTGTTGGCAATGACAGAGGTCAGACGTTTTCTGTAGGTCTTCACAAGGTTGGCACACACTGTTGTTGGTATGTTGGCCCATTCCTCCATGCAGATCTACTCTAGAGCAGTGATGTTTTGGGGCTGTCGCTGGCAACACAGACTTTCAACTCCCTCCAAAGGTTTTCTATGAGGTTGAGATCTGGAGACTGGCTAGGCCACTCCAGGACCTTGAAATGCTTCTTACGAAGCCACTTCTTCGTTGCCCTGGTGGTGTGCTTGGGATCATTGTCATGCTGAAAGACCCAGCCACGTTTCATCTTCAATGTCCGTGCTGATGGAAGGAGGTTTGCACTCAAAGTCTCACGATACCTGGCCCCATTCATTCTTTCATGTAGACGGATCAGTCTTCCTGGCCCCTTTGCAGAGAAACAGCCCCAAAACATGATATCGCCACCCCCATGCTTCACAGTAGGTATGGTGTTCTTTGGATGCAACTCAGCATTCACTCTCCTCCAAACACGACAAGTTGTTTGTTGTTTCTACCAAACAGTTCTACTTTGGTTTCACCTGACCATATGACATTCTCCCAATACTCTTCTGGAACATCCAAATGCTCTCTAGCAAACTTCAGACGGGCCCGGATATGTACTGGCTTAAGCAGGGGGACACATCTGGCACTGCAGGATCTGAGTCCCTGGCTGCGTAGTGTGTTACTGATGGTAGCCTTTGTTACGTTGGTCCCAGCTTTCTACAGGTCATTCACTAGGTCCCCCCGTGTGGTTCTGGGATTTTTGCTCACAGTTCTTGTGATCATTTTGACTCCACGGGGTGAGATCTTGCGTGGAGCCCCTGATCGAGGGAGATTATTAGTGGTCTTGTATGTCTTCCATTTTCTAATTATTGCTCCTACAGTTGATTTCTTCACACCAAGCTGCTTGCCTATTGCAGATTCAGTCTTCTCAGCCTGGTGCAGATCTACAATTTTGTTTCTGGTGTCCTTCGACAGCTCTTTGGTCTTCACCGTAGTGGAGTTTGGAGAGTGACTGTTTGAGGTTGTGGACAGGTGTCTTTTATACTGATAACAAGTTCAAACAGGTGCCATTTCTACAGGTAATGAGTGGAGGACAGAGGAGCCTCTTAAAGAAGAAGTTACAGGTCTGTGAGAGCCAGAAATCTTGCTTGTTTGTAGGTGACCAAATACTTATTTTCCACCATAATTTGCAAATAAATTCTTTAAAAATCAGACAATGTGATTTTCTGGATTTGTTTTTCTCATTTTGTCTCTGATAGTTGAGGTCTACCTATGATGTCAATTACAGGCCTCTCTCATCTTTTTAAGTGGGAGAACTTGCACAATTGGTGGCTGACTAAATACTTTTTTTCCCCACTGTACCATACTAGAACAAAGAGGCTCTGACACAGATTTGTTCTCAGGTGTCTCTGTTAGCTATTATGCAAGCCAAGACATTCACGTTATTGTTCTACCCCCCTCTCCATACTCTAAGATCCAGTACCTCCCTTGCATATCCAGACTACTGAAGCCATCTGCCACTTTTGAATCCTCAAAACCTTTAAAGTGGACCTATAACCTCTCCAGATATTCTTGTTTTAGTAACTATTTGCAACCCCCATGGAATAACAATTTTGGACCATCTATTCTTATGACTCTGTGTTGAGCCATCCCTTAAATGATACCTTTCTTTTGTCCATATGTCAAACTACTGTAGAGATATCTCAGTTTTAATTGATATGCCCTTGAGGCACTGCTTCTGTGCTCTGTACACTCCTCCTCCCCTTGATTGACAGGGCTAGATATATTGTCTGTCTATCAAGGTGAGAGGGAAGCACAGGGGTGTTACAAAAGCAGTGCTTCATTGGGATATAAACAAAAATGCAGATATCTCAGCACCAGTTCAACATACTAACAAAAGAAAGGTATCATTTTAACCAACATGATCAACCCTACAAGGGTCTAATAGGGTAGATCACACTGACAGATGCTCTTTAATTATTTCTGCTAGTAGTTGTGAATTCCTACCAATTTGCAATGAAGGCCCAGTTGAGTGTTACCTGTTGGGGGGAGGGGGGTCCCTGCACAGTATAACACAGGTAGCACTGATTAAATAGTATTGGACTCTACAAGGCCAGACCGTCAAACTGGTAACACACATCTGAACCTTCATTGCAAACTGCTAGTAATTTATTTATAAATTCTAGCAGTAATAATAAAGAAATTGCACATCATATGGTAATAAAAATAGATGCTGCAAAATTGTTATTACAAGGAGGATGCAAGTAGTTTCTGTAACAGACATGTCATGAAAGGTACAAGTCCTCTTTAACCTCTTCAGGACCAGGCCGCTTTCTGTTTTTTCATTTTCATTCTTTTACTCCCCAACTTCCCAGAGCCATAACTTATTTATTTTTGCATTAGCATTGGAGTCTATGAGATTTCACTATGTTCCTATGGAGCCTTGCCAGAGCCAGGGTCTTCATAGGAACATAACTGTAGCAGCCTTGTATGATTCACGTGGACCAAGGCTGCCTCACAACATCTGGCTCCCCTGACCCCAGCTAGGGGGAGACGATGCACGGCTGGCAAATGCTTGCTATATCTAAGGAGATTTGAGAGACTATCCCAAATATCTTTATTCTTATACGTTTATGATAGTGGGAGTAACTCGGAGTTTTCAGGCGGTTACAATATTTAAATTGAAACGTGATACATAACATAATTACACGTGATAGCATATTGACAATATCTTGTGGCTTGAGAACTAGGTAAAAGTTCACTTTTCTGAAATTGGACCCAGTTTGTATAATGACCATCTGGATACATTATTCATGGAAAAGTAACAAACATTTCCTAGAACCTGTGAGAACATAGATACATATCTGCTCACACAGCATCTTTAGCGATTAATCTTCTTTGTGTTTCAATATAAGTGAAAAACTCCCTTTTCCTTGCACATATCCATGTCACACCACAATTACAGATGACCTTCAGAATGTGTTCTGAGTTTTTATGGGACAGTGGAATAGATGATAAAGTTCATAGAAGATTGACATAGAACAAAACTGAAGCTCCAACTATACAATTATATATATATATATATATATATATATATATATATATATATTATAAGAGTATAATATTAGCATTTACCGTTACTCTCCCATTTCTCCCCTCTTTTTATCATTATTCCACAGACTGTACAGATCTCCCTACCTCCCTAACAAAGGGAAGACAGTTTTTATAGGATCATCTTACTTACAGAAGGTACAAGAATACTAATTCTTGCAGTTTGTGGGATGACCAGCATCCATACAACCAGTGGAATCTATCTTGGAGAAGCACACTATGAGAGCTCTAGTCAAACAGTTTATCATCAGTCCTTTAAATGAGCCCTTTAAATGCATTCTTTAAATGTATAATTCCTTCTTTACAATGGAGTTCCACAATAAATGCAGTTGATTAGATTCTCCACAGCCTGCTGTCCGCAGTAATCATAGCGGTATTTCTGTATAGCTAAGTCAGGAACTGGAGTCACAGCTGAAGTTGTTGCAGAGGCGGACGTTGAGGGTGGAGTAATCATTATCATAACTTGTGCGACAGTGTCTTTGGTTATAGTCACATTAGTTGCTTTAGACTTCCCTGCTAAACCTTTAGATTTTAGTATCTTTCGAAGAATCAGCAAGAAAAGTTTAATAACAACGAAAATCAATAAAATAAACATCTTTGTAGCAGCATATGAAACAATCCAGAAAACCATTCGCCTACCCCACGAAACCAATTAAGGGGATTTAGCCAGGATAAGCAATCAGGTAATGCAAGTTTAGGGGGTGCCAGATGTGCATTCTGTAACCCCTCTTTTAATTGTTTTGATTGCTATAGATCATGAGCTACTCTATATATGCCTGTGGGATCAATATAATGACAGCATGCAGACCCCACAATCTGACATAACTCTCCTTGGGCTGCTGTAAAATAATCTAAAACCATAGCATGCTGATTAGTGACAATGATCAGTTGCTTCAAATATATTAAATCTACTTCCACGGCATCAAACAAATAATCTGTGATATTATCAAATAATTCACCAAGACCCTCAATCTGTTTAGCATTATTGAGGATTCCAGAGGATAAGAAATAGGTACTCATTAGTGGGAAGTACATTCCCACTTTTTCTACAGTCAGGGGTTCAGCATGAATCAATTTAGTCGGGCGCTTAAAATGAGGTTGTTCAAGCATGTCAGGTATAATAGACACATCCCTCTTTGCTAGCATATGCCCAGGTAGATGCTGAAAAGGGATGTCATCAAGTCTAGCTAGAGTACAAACTCATCCAACCCCTTTCGGAAGCCACTTGAATGCCTTATTGCCACATGTTATGTATTCATCAGGTAATTAAATTGATCCCTTCTAATTAATGCATCAACAATCGAAATCAACATTGTAGTATCATAATACAAACACCAAGATTCTGGATTATCAACCTTAGGGACAAGCTTATAATATAAAAGTGGGCCACAGAATTTATGACTAGTTTGTTGTTTCTTGGGATCTATGCTCAAGTCTGCTGTCCCATCTCCCTTGATGCTTTCTATTTCTTGCTCTGAATCTATTCCTGGTTCCTTAGAATTATAAAAAGCACCTAATTTTCCACACTGAGCTCTATTCCCATGTGGGAAGCATACTGTGTAATTCCAATTTGGATCATGTATTCTTTTTGCCAAATAATATTTTCGATTTGTTGCATAATTACTTTCCTGTCCAGAAAAGCTTATTTTAATCTCCTGACTGGGTACTTTCCCCACTTCTATTAGAGCAACCTGTCTTTCATTCCACCCATCCTCTCTTATATTATAATTATACCAGGTGCCTACCCTTGTTGTTATATTCACCTGCCGCCATAGATATTTTATCCATCCAGTTACTGGCAATGCTAGAGCTGTTTCTCTATGGGAAGAATCTAATCTCAAAGGAGTAGGTCCCAGCAGGGTAAATCTAGTAACTCTTTATCTGAAAAAGGATTTGCAACATATGGCATGGAATTGGCAGAAATAGGTGAATGGCTGCAAATCCAGCAATCAGATACGTTTCCTATCTGGTCAACTATTTTATGGTACTTGATGAACTTATTTTTCCATTCATTACTGTCTTCATCATATGCCCCAAATGTGTAGTGTAATGCAAGGTATAGAATCAAATACTTTTCCAAAGTCATGGTTTAAGCAACTTCTTGCAGTGGGAGGCGTGAATCCATGTTGGTTTTCCTTCCAGCTTCACAGAGATTAGTGTAGTCAGCTAGACTTGGAGTGGACCATCAAATCGAGGTTCCAATGCCTTTCTCACATGCCTCTTCATAGTGACCCAGTCTCCAGGGTTTAGTGAATGAGTCCCTTCCAATGAAGAGAGATCTGGAATAGAACTGAGAACACGGTTATGAATCTGTTGTAATCTCCTGTGCAATGCTCCTACCTACTGTGTCAAGTCTGAATGTATGGTCTAGAGCTGCTGAGGAAAGTACAGACCTGTCTTTGGCACAGTGCCAAACAGTATCTCATAGGGACTCAGCTGTATGTTCCTATGAGGAGTTACCCTGACTGTGTATAAAGCTATGGGCAAACAATCTGTCCATGGATTTCCAGTCTCGGCCATGGCCTTCTGAATTTTTAATTTCAGAGTGCCATTCAAGCATTCTACCTTTCCACTGCTTTTTGGCCTGTAGAGGGGGGATGAAATGCCTGCTCTATGCATAGAGCATGAAATATCTCTTGTAACACTTCTGAAGTGAAATGAGTTCCTCTGTCACTTTCAATCACTTCAGGAACTCCAAACCTTCACACCACTTTGGACAAAATTTTCTTAGCTACTGTATTTGTATTAGCTTTGGCCGTAGGCCAGCCCTCTGGCCATCCTGAAAAGAGGTCCACACATACCTGAACATACTCATATGTGCCTACCTTTGAAAGTTGAAAGTCGATTTGCAGTTTCTAAAAAGGGTATATTGGCTTTGGGGTGCACCTGGGGGGCACCTTGACAGTCCTTCTTATGTTATGGCAAGCACAGACAATGCACCCCTGGACATACTTTGCAGCGGCATTGTTGAACCCTGGGGCCACCCATCCTTGACTGACCAAACTTACCATTGCTTCCTTGGACTAGTGGGTTAGGCCATGTGCTAGGGCACACACCATGGGGTATAGCACCCTGGGAAGGCAGAGTTTAGCATCTATGACATACAAACCTTCCAGATTCTTCTCGGCCTTTCTGTTTACCCACTCTTCCTTTTCTGGTTTAGGAGTTTGCTCCTGTAGTTTGTGGAGAAGGTCCAAATCCACCTCCCCTCCTTGTGGTACTATGTCCACAGTATGTCCTGTCACAGGAAGGGGTAGCAGAGCAGCCTGCTTGGCAGCGGCATCTGCCCTACGGTTCCCTTCTGCCTCCTTTTTTTGCTCTTTAATATGGGCCTGTATCTTGACAATGGCCACCATATTAGGTAATTCTAATGCTCTGAACTGAGCTACAGATTCTGCATTTTTGATGGGTTTACCCGAGGATCCCACAAAATTTCTGCATCTTCAAATTGGAACTAAGTCATGTGGTGTGCCAAAAGCATACTGGGAGTCAGTGTAAATGTTTACAGACTGACTTTCAGCCATTATTCATTCATTATAGCAGAATATATATATAAAAGTATCCAAAATTTATTAATTCACATGATACAATATATAGTACATAATAAATGACGAAGCTTTAGAAGCGAAACGTGCGTTGAGGGTATTTTTTTCTTGACACTGGCTATCTTTCCCCTGATCATGTCCATGGGTGAGTCATAATGGTGGTATGATTTATTGTGTTATATGCTATGTGGGATGGTGATTATATTCCCTCCACTATTATTATGCAACTCATTGAGGTTAATGATTGTTGGTGTATACCTCTCTGTTACTGTGGTCTATGTATAACATCTTTTTGGGGGATTTGATTGCCAGTAGTCCAGGCTCTGGCTCAGTCTTATTAATTTGGTCTGTTGTTTTTTGCCCCATCTTTGCATTTATTATGTATTACTATATATTGTATTACTATATATTGTATCATGTGAATTAATAAATTTTGGATACTTTTATATATATTCTGCTATAAGGTGTCTTTTTGCTCCGTTCTGGGGCATTTGTAGGGCTATAGTTGGTATATTCAGCTACACCTTATAGATATATATCTATATACTGTGTGGCACATTTTTGGGTATTATTCATTCTCTGGGTCAGTACAATTACAACAATGCCACATATGTTTAGGTTTTTATGTCTAAATAGTGTAAAAATAAATTTAAACTCAATTTTTTTTATATCGCCATATTCTGACCCCCATAACTTTTTAATAGTTATATCTACTGAGCTGTGTGGGGTTCATTTTTTGCAGGACAATCTGTAGTTTATATTGATACCATTTTGGCGTGTGATTTTATTACATTTTTTGGGTAAGAGAAGTAATGAAAAAAATGGCAAATTTGCCATTTTGACCCTTTTTTCTGTTATGCATACACCAGTTTGTAAAAATATTTTTATATTTTAACAGTAGGGGCGTTTTTGGTTGCAGTGATACCTATGATGATACCTAAAAAAAAATTATTTATGTGTTTATTTTTTATCCTATGGAAAGGGGGTGATTTAAACTTTTATATTTTTTTATTTAAGTTTTTTGTTATGATTTTGAAGCTCGTATTTGAGCCTACAAAATCCTTTTTCTTTTTATTCTGAACAATCATGGATTTTTTACATGCATTTTATTGCTCAGAATTGCTTATTTCTTATGTTGGCCTGCCACCTGGTGGCCAAAATAAGAATTGCAACTTCAATACCCTTGGTCTTTTCAGGGAGACCTAGAGCATTGAATACAAGCAGGAATGTTTGGAATTTCTGTAAGGGCTTGTTTACTTGGTCAAATTTGAGGTCTATATTCTTTTACAAGCCAGCAGAAGAAAATAGAAAAGACATTTCCTCTTGGTAAAGTTTTCATACTTTATTCAGCAGGGATTTAATCCTATGTGTAGAAAAAATGTGGGGAGAGATAATTTTACATCTGAAAATACAAACAGGCCATTTAAAGGAAACGTGTCATCATAAAATGACCTATTGTTTAAATCAAGTTTTTATATTAAATATAATTTTAAAGAATTTTTGGTGAGGTTATATTTAATTTTATCTATATTTTTAATAAATTCTAAAAATCCTGCATTTTTTACACAGGTCATTTAAAGGGCATCTGTCAGCAGATTTGTACCTATTAAACTGGCTGACCTGTTGCATGTGCGTTTGGCAGCTGAAGGCAAACATTTTTATCTAAGCGTTAGTGCCTGCAGAGATTACCAGTATGGACATTCAACAGTATGTGACAATTATTAAAGTTCACTCCTATGTAAGAACCCATGCAACAAAGATTTTGTGCAATCCTTTATAGGCTGTCTTATTTCCCCAAACTTGTAACACTGGCTTCTACAAAAACATGATATCAGGCCAGGAAAGAATATATATATATATATATACACACACACACACTACTCACAAAAAGTTAGGGATATTTGGCTTTTGGATGAAATTTATGGAAAATGGAAAATGTTCATGCTACAGTGATATATTATGAAAGTAGGGCATTTAAGTAGAAGCATGCAATGCTGATTTCCTCATCTCAAACAATTTATTGAAACAAAAGCCAACAACACTGGTGGTTATACCCCCACAAAAATGTCAATGTCTCAACAACTTATCATGTGGCCTTAAGCATCAATCATAGCTTGACAACAATGTCTCATCCTGTTCACAAGTCGACTTATTGTCTGCTGAGGCATGGCATCCCACTCTTCTTGAAGGGTGGTCCTCAGGTCATTGAGGTTCTGAAGTACAGAGATACAAGCCTCTACATAGCGACTCAGCTGATCTCATAGGTTTTGAATGGGATTCAGGTCTAGAGAAAGTGCAGGACACTCCATTTGAGGTCTCCAGTCTCCAGAAGCCGTTCCCTAATGATGGGAGCTTGATAAGCTGATGCACTGTCATAAAATGAAATTAGGTCTGTGTTGTTCATGCAGAGGCACAATGATTGGACTAATGATGTTAATCAAGTTGTATGGGCTTGTCACTGTACCATTCACAAAGTGTTAGGTAGTTCTGTATTGACTAGGCACACCTGCCCACACTGTAACACCACCACCACCACCACCAAAGGTTTGCCTGGTGACCACCGTGGCTGATGCATAGCGTTCTCCTTGACGTCTCCAACATCATTGGCAGCTATCATTTTTGCTCAGCTTGAATTGACTTTCATCAGTGAACCGCACTGAGGCCCACCGGTCCCTCGTCCAGCGTAGATGCTCCTTGGCCCATGCAAGACAATGACGCTTTTGGTCAGGTTCCCTTGTAGGTCATCTAGCACGCAGACCACGATGATGTAAATGGTTTCAAATGGTCTGACATGGCACTTTGGTGCCTCTCACCTCCCTTAAATGTGCCTGGAGTTGTGTGTCATTCATCATCTGGTTCCACAGGGCATCATTCTCAATGAAGAAGTCATCAGTGTGGGATGTGGTCAAAGGATGCCCACTTCTTTGCCTTTCTGTAACTCTTCAGTTCCTCTGTATCTTTGTTGCAACCTGCTGTTGGCACTCTGTGACACTCTAAGCTCATTGGCCACTTCTGTCTGAGAATATCCTGCTTGAAGCCTCGCAATGGCGAGGTACTATCATCTTGGTCTCATGATGTCAAAATGTCAGCATGATGAGGAAGACTGTTTAAATACCAATTCTAATTGAACTAGGACATTTTTGAGCAATTCATGGATAAAACACCTGTTATGAATTTTGCCGTTAGGCTCCTTGTTAGAGAACAGCAAGTTGTGCAAAAAGTACTGAAACATTGAACAGTTGGACATGTGTATTCAAAAGTTTAGAGGTCACATTAACTTCACCTGTAAAGGTTACAGTGCATGTTAGGTTCATCCTTAAATTTCACCCAGAAGTCAAATATCTATAACTTTTTGTGAGTAATGAATATATATATATAAATATATATATATATATATATATATATATATATATATATATATATTTATATAATTATCTATTCTGTAGGCAAAGAATGCTAATTTTATGAGCTGAGAAAAATAAACTGAAGCAAAAACAATTTTTATATTGACATGAAAGTACATTAATATTTGGACTCAGAAATTATTTTGGTGCTCATACAAAATGCATTTGAAAGCTAATTGTGTTTTTAAGCAGATCATTTCTTAAACTTAGCCCAATTGTATGTGCCATCTGGTGCAATTATTTTTAAATAGATTTAAATTAGCTTTGTATTAATTAAGCTTTGTTTTGAATGAGCTGCCTTTTGTTTGTCATTAATGACTGAGGTGAACAGTGCTGATTATAATTAATAATCATCTTAACAAAAAAACAAATTGGTTGTTAAAAAAAAAAATTAAGCGTACTGCTTATTTTAAAAAAACTACTGAGTAAAGGAAACCATCTCTTGTTTTTCTAAAATTAATATAAGTATTATTATGTGTTTATCTATTAAAGGGGTATGTTTATCATTTAATGTTATTGTATATTAATTTGGATGCATTGTGATATTGTTATTATGATTATTATACTGGATGCATTGTGTTGATATTATTATTATTATTATTATTATTATTATTATTATTATTATTATATTATGGAAATGTACCCTTTTAATCCTCGCTAATCCAGAGAACAGAGATCCGGTCTGTATTTCTCCTGCATAGTAGCTCTCCACCCCACACATTGTGCAGGGAAATGCACCATAGCCGTCCAGTCAATGGTGCATTCCCTTACATAGCAGTTGACTATTCATATGACTTTGCAGGAAAAATTAATGTTTTCTGAATTGGTAGGAGACATACAGCATAGATGTTTATTATAAATTTAAAGAGCACCAAGCCCTCTAAATGTGAAAATCAGTTCGAAGTCCCAAGAGGTATTTACATAATTTCATCCTTTTACATGTAGAGTCCCATGTTTTATCGCACAATTGATTTAAGCTGGTCTTAGACTACATCACATGGTTTTTAGTGCTGCTGTCAGAGATCTATCATCTAATAGATCTTGAGCCTCCACCCAATCATGAAATGTTTCCTTTTCAGCTTCCTGTCTGGCACTTTGAAAGGCTGTTCCATGGGTATATCTGTACTAATATTGTTGTTTAGTCATAGTGAAAATACATGTTGACAACTTCTCACCTCTTGAAAATATGCATGTTATGGGTGGCTGTCAGTTGGTCCGCCATGATGATCTCATAGGCACTGTCAGCCATGTCAAAGCATTGTGCCTGCTCCAACTGCTAGGATCAAAGAAAAAATTGATCCTGGCATTTAATTGGTTCACTTCTCCCTGTTCGGTTAAGTTTTCTCTGTAAAGGGAGACAACCCGCTTGTAATAGTGATGGTGGCATATTCACAAGCGTAAGAAGCATCATAGAGGCATCCCAGGTCCAAACAACTGTGTTGAGGGTTGTCTCATATTAGGGCATACTTATATTTCTATGCACAGGTACAATATGTTTTGACAAATACATATATATATATATATGTATATATATATATATATATATATATATATATATATATATATACAGTGCCTTGCAAAAGTATTCGGCCCCCTGGAACTTTTCAACCTTTTGCCACATTTCAGGCTTCAAAAAGATATAACATTTTAAATTTTTGGTGAAGAATCAACAAGTGGGTCACAATTGTGAAGTGGAACGAAATTTATTGGATCATTTAAACTTTTTTTGTAATAATAAAACTGAAAAGTGGGGCGTGCAAAATTATTTGGCCCCCTTGCATTAATACTTTGTTGCGCCACCTTTTGCTGCGATTACAACTGCAAGTCGCTTGGGGTATGTTTCTATCAGTTTTGCACATCTAGAGACTGAAATTCTTGCCCATTCTTCCTTGCAAAACAGCTCAAGCTCTTTGAGATTGGATGGAGAGCGTTTGTGAACAGCAGTTTTCAGCTCTTTCCACATATTCTCAATTGGATTCAGGTCTGGACTTTGACTTGGCCATTCTAAGACCTGGATACGTTTATTTTTTAACCATTCCATTGTAGATTTTGCTTTATGTTTGGGATCATTGTCTTGTTGGAAGTTAAATCTCCGTCCTAGTCTCAGGTCTTTTGCAGACTCCAACAGGTTTTCATCCAGAATGGTCCTGTATTTGGCTCCATCCATCTTCCCATCAATTTTAACCATCTTCCCTGTCCCTATTGATGAAAAGCAGGCCCAAACCATGATGCTGCCACCACCATGTTTGACAGTGGGGATGGTGTGTTCAGGGGGATGAGCTATGTTGCTTTTATGCCAAAGATATCGTTTTCCATTGTTTCCAAAAAGTTCAATTTTGGTTTCATCTGACCAGAGCACCTTCTTCCACATGTTTGATGTGTCTCCCAGGTGGCTTGTGGCAAACTGTAAACAAGACTTTTTATGGATATCTTTGAGAAATGGCTTTCTTCTTGCCACTCTTCCATAAAGGCCAGATTTGTGAAGTGTTCGACAGACTCTCCCACCTCAGCTGTAGATCTCAGCAATTCACCCAGAGTTATCATGGGCCTCTTGGCTGCATCTCTGATCAGTCTTCTCCTTGTTTGAGATGAAAGTATAGAGGGACGGCCGGGTCTTGGTAGATTTGCATGGTCTGATACTCCTTCCATTTCAATATGATCGCTTGCACAGTGCTCCTTGGGATGTTTAAAGCTTGGGAAATCTTTTGGTACCCAAATCCAGCTTTAAACTTCTCCACAACAGTATCACAGACCTGCCTGCTGTGTTCCTTGGTCTTCATGATGCTCTCTGTGCTTTAAACAGAACCCTGAGACTATCACAGAGCAGGTGCATTTATACGGAGACTTGATTACACACAGGTGGATTCTATTTATCTTCATCAGTCATTTAGGACAACATTGGATCATTCAGAGATCCTCAATGAACTTCTGGAGTAAGTTTTCTGAACTGAAAGTAAATGGGCCGAATAATTTTGCACGCCCAACTTTTCAGTTTTATTATTACAAAAAAAGTTTAAATGATCCAATAAATGTCGTTCCACTTCACAATTATGACCCACTTGTTGTTGATTCTTCACCAAAAATTTAAAATGTTATATCTTTTTGTTTGAAGCCTGAAATGTGGCAAAAGGTTGAAAAGTTCCAGGGGGCCGAATAAGTTCGCAAGGCACTGTATATATATATATATATATACAGTAGAGACCAAAAGTTTTGACACACCTTCTCATTCAAAGAGTTTTCTGTATTTTCATGACTATGAAAATTGTAGATTCACACTGAAGGCATCAAAACTATGAATTAACACATGTGGAATTATATACTTAACAAAAAAGTGTGAAACAACTGAAAATATGTATTATATTCTAGGTTCTTCAAAGTAGCCACCTTTGGCTTTGATTACTGCTTTGCACACTCTTGGCATTCTCTTGATGAGCTTCAAGAGGTAGTCACCTAAATTGGTAACACAACAATCTTGAAGGAGTTCCCAGAGATGCTTAGCACTTGTTTGCCCTTTTGCCTTCACTCTGCGGTCCAGCTCACCCCAAACCATCTCGATTGGGTTTAGGTCTGGTGACTGTGGAGGCCAGGTCATCTAGCTTAGCACCCCATCACTCTCCTTCTTGGTCAAATAGCCCTTACACAGCCTGGAGGTGTGTTTGGGGTCTCTGTCCTGTTGATAAATAAATGATGGTCCAACTAAACGCAAACCGGATGGAATAGCATGCTGCTGCAAGATGCTGTGGTAGCCATGCTGGTTCAGTATGCCTTCAATTTTGAATAAATCCCCAACAGTTTAACCAGCAAAGCACCCCCACACCATCACACCTCCTCCTCCATGCTTCATGGTGGGAACCAGGCATGTAGAGTCCATCCGTTCACCTTTTCTGCGTCGCACAAAGACACGGTGGTTGGAACCAAAGATCTCAAATTTGGACTCATCAGACCAAAGCACAGATTTCCACTGGTCTAATGTCCATTCCTTGTGTTCTTTAGCCCAAACAAGTCTCTTCTGCTTGTCGCTGGTCTCTAATCTGAGCTGCTGTTAACCTGTGATTTCTGAGGCTGGTGACTCGGATGAACTTATCCTCCACAGCAGAGGTGACTCTTGGTCTTCCTTTCCTGGGGCGGTCCTCATGTGAGCCAGTTTCTTTGTAGCGCTTGATGGTTTTTGCGACTGCACTTGGGGACACTTTCAAAGTTTTCCCAATTTTTCGGACTGACTGACCTTCATTTCTTAAAGTAATGATGGCCACTCGTTTTTCTTTACTTAGCTGCTTTTTTCTTGCCATAATACAAATTCTAACAGTCTATTCAGTAGGACTATCAGCTGTGTATCCACCTGACTTCTGCCCAACACAACTCATGGTCCCAACTCCATTTATAAGGCAAGAAATCCCACTTATTAAACCTGACAGGGCACACCTGTGAAGTGAAAACCATTTGAGGTTACTACCTCTTGAAGCTCATCAAGAGAATGCCAAGACTGTGCAAAGCAGTAATCAAAGCAAAAGGTGGCTACTTTGAAGAAACTAGAATATAAGACATATTTAGAGTTGTTTCACACTTTTTATTAAGTATATAATTCCACATGTGTTAATTCATAGTTGTGATGCCTCCAGTGTGAATCTACAATTTTCATAGTCATGAAAATACAGAAAACTCTTTGAATGAGAAGGTGTGTCCAAACTTTTGGTCTGTACTATATATATATATATATATATATATACACACACATATATATATATATATATAATAAACCTGCACCTCCAAATATACATAGATAAGAACGCAGGTGCAAGATACCTTGGCTGCAACACAGTATTTAGAACTACAAGTATTAACACACTGCTTAATGCACAAAGAAATAGGTAAATGGTGAATTTATGAAAAAGTAAACTGCATACTGCTATACTTACTGTAAGAAAAAGTAGAAGCTCTTTGCGCATATTATTGATCAAAAATATGTCGGGCCCATCTACCAGCGACAAGGTGGCTTCCAATAGATGGGACCTACTGTAACATATGCCTCTCCTTGGCTTTTGGCCTACAAGTTTCTGGGCAAAGTAGGATCCAGCTACGTGATTCTACTGATTAAATGCACCAGATAAATTGGCGGGAGTGCAAGGTTCATAGGTGACGCCACTCTCCCATATAGACAACAAAAAAGGAAAATTAAACCAGAACCTCCATAATATACAAAGATAAGAACGCAGGTGCAAGCTATCTTGATCAATAAAATGCGCCTTTTTCTTACAATAACTATAGCAGTAATACAGTTTACTTTTTTCGTAAACTCCATTTACCTGTGTCTTAAACAGTGTGCTGCTACTTGTAGTTCTACAGATAGATAGAGAGATATGTACACACTTGGTTTAGATCAGTATTGTACTGTGTGAAAAAAGACTAAGAAAAAGAAAGTCCAAAAGTAACCTGGTCCTTAATGGGTTAAATTAAGGTTTCATTGCTGCCCAGAACTAATACCTTCAATGGAGCTGAGTGGCATAAATATGCAACCATGGACAGATGTTTCTGAAAAAAATAAAATGTTTTTTTCCAGTTCTCTGCTACCCTTGTAAATTGAATGAGAATAGATTTGAAGAGCTCATGTGATCAATCAGGGGCGTAGCTAAAGGCCCATGGGCCCTGGTGCAAGAGTTCAGCTTGGGCCCCCCCCCCCGGGCTACATTCACACGACAGTTGTTTTTGCAGCCTCCAATTTGCATATTTTGCGGCTCAGATGTGGACCCATTCACTTCAATGAACACTGTGTGCTGTCCGCATCTGTATGTCCATTCCTATTTTTGTCCGTTTTGCGGACAAGGATAGGCATTGTTACAGTGGATCTGCAAAAAAAAAAAAAAAATGGATGCCATACGGAACATCATCCTTTTTTTGCGGATCCGCAATTTGCAGACTGCAAAACACAACGTTCGTGTGAATGTAGCCTAATACAGCGCCCCATACCTCTTACATCCAGTATAATACAGCGCCCCATACCTCTTACATCCAGTATAATACAGCGCCCCATACCTCGTACATCCAGTGTCGTCTCCTCTAATATAGATCTTCTCTTTCCTCATCTTCTCCTTTCAGACCAGATGCCATTTTTCAGCCATTTCTCATCTCTGCAGTTTGACAGAAAAAAATCTTAGTTTACTACTAAGTTTACTAGTTTATTACCCACCAATAATGTGCCAGAAGTGCCCCCAAAATTTCACCCCAATAATGTGCCAGTAGTCCCCACCCATAGATGCCCCCCAAATTATGTGCCAGTAAGAAACGCCCCAATAATGCACCATAAGTTCCCCCCATTGATTCCCCCCCAAAATCATGTGCCAGTAGTGTCCCACCCCCATAGATGCCCCCCAAATTATTTTCCAGTAAGAAATGCCCCCCAAATTATGTGCCAGTAAGAAATGCCCCCATGTGCCAGTAAGAAATGCCCCCAGTGCCAGCAAGAATGCCCCCCAGTGCCAGTAAAAATGCCCCCCAGTGCCCCCATGTGCCATTAAGAAATGCCCCCAGTGCTCCCGTGCCAATAAGAAATGCCCCCAAGTGCCCCCATGTGCCAGTAAAAATGCCCAGTGCCCCCATGTGCCAGTAAGAAATGCCCCCAGTGCCAGTAAAAATGCCCCCAAGTGCCCCCATGTGCCAGTAAAAATGCCCCCAGTGCCAGTAAGAAATGCCCCCAGTGCCAATAAGAAATGCCCCCAGTGCCAGTAAAAATGCCCCCAGTGCCCCCATGTGCCAGTAAAAATGCCCCCAGTGCCCCCATGTGCCAGTAAAAATGCCCCAAGTGCCCCCATGTGCCAGTAAAAATGCACCCAGTGCCCCCAATGTGCCAGTAAAAATACCCCCAGTGCCCCCCATGTGCCAGTAAAAATGCCCCCAGTGCCCCCATGTGCCAGTAAAAATGCCCCCAGTGCCCCCATGTGCCAGTGAAAATGCCCCAGTGCCCCCATGTGCCAGTGAAAATGCCCCCATGTGCCAGTAAAAATGCCCCCAGTGCCCCCATGTGCCAGTAAAAATGCCCCCAGTGCCCGTAAAAATGCCCCCAGTGCCCCCAATAAAGCTCCGGTCCGCAATTTCAGCAATAAAAAAAAACAAAACCCTTATACTTATACTCCATCAGGCTGGCAGCGATGTGATGCAGGAATCTTCCGTCCTGTGTCCCGCGCTGTACGGCTCAGGCGGCGCGATAACGTCATCGCGCCGCCTGAGCCGGCCTCTGATAAGCTGCAGGCCTAGTGCCTGCAGCCTATCAGAGGAACGGGCAGGGGAGACGCCTCTCCCTCCCCTGCCCCGCAGTACAGGCATCTGTATCGCCATCCTGAGGACGGCGATACAGATGACTATGGAGATGAGCACTTCCACAATGGAAGCGCTCATCTCCCTCTGCAGGGCCGCGCCGCACCCTGCCTAATTGGCGGTGCGGCCCTGCAAGTGGCAAGGGGGGCCCTCGGGGCCCCCCTAGCTTAGGGGCCCGGTCGCAACTGCGACCGCTGCGACCCCTATAGCTACGCCACTGTGATCAATGGATAAAGCCCCTTAACTTAAGAGAACTCACTTTATATCTCTATATTCTGACACTCATAACTTTTTACATTTCCATATACAGAACTGTTTGAAGGCTTGTATTTTGTGGGAATGGCTGTAGTTTTTATTGGTACAATTTTTGGGTACATATGACTTTTTGATCACTTTTTGTTACTTTTTTTGTGGGGTCAAGGAAACCAACAAATAGCAAATCAGCCATTTTATTTTTATTTTCATTATGGCATTTACCGCACATTATAAATGTTTTCATATTTCAGACACTTTCAGACATGGTAATACCAATTATGTTTATTTTTTACATAAAAAAATAGGAAAGGGGCAATTTGAATTTTTGTTTTTCTATTTTTAAAATTTTTTTGTTTTACGGTAAGGAACTTGAACGTGCAATCTTCTGATCGTTTGCAGGTAAACAAAGGGCCAGAGGAGAACCAGGTATATTAGGAAATATATTTTTTTATATTTTTTTTTTGCCTAAAACTTGCTTAACTTAGTTATATATATATATATATATATATATATATATATATGCTGCCCATCAGATTTGAATGTGCAATCTTCTGATCATTTGCCTTATGAACTGCAATAGAATGCTATTGCAGTCTATGGGATTTTGACAGGCTTCCTTTTAAAGGGTTTGTCCAAGTTATTTTTTTGTTCTTTGTATGTTTCTAATGTGCTTTTCCATGCACTTTATGCTTCTACAGTTGCTGCTTTCTCAGATTTCACTAGGGTCACATGACCTGTGAAGTTAGCTTCTCTCCCTGCTCTGCAGACGTTTTGTGTACAAGCCTACGAGATCAGATAAGAGTCTGTACACAAGACGTCCCTATGCTACCTACGCCCCCTGCACTGCCGGCTGCTGCTCTCTTCCTGGATTCTTTCAGATAAAACTTTAACCTCTTCAGCCAGCACCTACTCAGGACTAAAGGCTTTACTGAGTAGCTGCAGGCAGTAAGGAGACAAATGCTGGGCACAGGAGCTGACAGAGGAGTTCTGCAGAGCATTGCACAAGAACAGGAAAGGGGAAGATCCTGTGTTTATCAGCAGTGTCATTGTACAGCTGGGACTTGTAGTCCTACACATACAACATGCTGCTGAGTATCCTAGCAAGCAGACATGTCACTCAGGGCAGCACTTGTATTCAATTGCTTTGCAGAGTAGCGGGAGGGGCAGAGATTATTGTTATTGCAGGTAAACAAAGGGCCAGAGGAGAACCAGGGAAATTAGGAAATATATATTTTTTGCCTAAAACTTGCTTAACTTAGTTATATATTGCTGCCCATCAGATTTATAGTGCAATATTTTTTTCCATAACTCAGACAACCCCTTTAAGCCTTCACCCACACAGCGTTTAACAGGCAGTTTGCTATGGCTGCCTGGGAACCTGCACAATGCAACAAGCTTCCATATAACCAATAGGAGCACCACAATTTCACCACAAGGACTTAGGGGTTAAATGACAAGGATAAGAGTAATCTCCAATCCTAATCATTGCCGGCATATGTCAGCTGTACTGCACAGCCAGCACTCAATGTGCATGGAATGGGATTACTTTGTGAACCTGTTCCATATATCCCTTCCACATCTTGACTATACAGTTACACCCAGGTGTGAAAAGGGGTTAACTCTGACATGTTTTACTGTAATCTATAAATATTAAAAACAACTTACAAGACAAGTGGATCCTATTACTATAATTGAACATAAACAAGAAAGAATGTTTTTAAGCAAACAGAATAATTTGTGTGTATTAAAATAAATGTGTAAGGGTGAAAATACCTTAAAGGGAGGGAGGAAAAATGTTTTAAAGAAATGTTTGCATTTTTTGGAAACTGTTGATTTCTGATGTGCCCCAAATACAGGTTTATAACCATGCTCCAAGTCATATCTCAAAATCCATACACCCAACACATACACAGAATTACTCTTGGTACAGTAAAATTGTACAGCTGGAAATGAGAAATTGAAATTTGCTTCTTCTTAAGAATGCTGCTGAAAGCATGGATCATTGCTTCGACAAATGTTTGGAAGCTCTAAGTTTGTAGTGTGCCTAAGGATTAGTTGTTCATTTTTATTATTTTTATATCTGCCTTGGAGTTATTTTATTCCTTCTGTTTACAGGAATCAAAAAATATTCCATCTGACATGAACTGTGCGACATACATCATTAATTCTTTCCAATGTTTAGTTTATTCTATTTAACTTACAGCATATAAAACCTGAATTTTTGCAAAATCATAACTGAAGCTTTCACAAAACAGGACTGCACATAAAATTTGATGTGTTTATATTGGTACTTTGGAGAAAAAATATAAACCATACTATTACTATTGTCCTTTGCTTTGGAAAAATAGTTTTGACATGTATTGATGTTTAAGTTGCTCTATACTGTGACCTGATTTCTGACATGCCTGCTTGAGACTTGCAAGTTCAGAGCTCAGTGGGTGTTTTCTGAGAAGTATGCTCTCCCTCTAGTATCAATGATCTAGTTTTTGTGTCTGTACCTCCATACCTTTTCTCTCTGAAATCCTGATCAAGTGCAAAAAGATAAAAAAGAGAGAAAAAAGAGGGGGGGTCAATCACAGGTATTTTGGAAACCCAAAATAAATATACTGTGATGAGGCGCCAAGTGAGTGGAAGCAAGTGAGTTCACTTGTGTAACTATTAGATGTAAAGAGGGTGATGAATTAGATGCATCAGAGGGTGATGAATAGATGAAAAGGCTGCACAATTGGTCCTAGAGTGAGTATTCTCACACTATTTGTGAAAATAGGTAGAAAAAGAGGATAGGTGTGTGTCACGCCTTAAAAAGGACCTTTAGTAGGCGTCAATCATCATAAAGGGTTATTGCATATATTGGTTCCATATATGAAGATTATGGCATGTGTATAGGTAGATAAAGGCAAGTATAGAGAGAAGGTACAAGAATTAAATACTAACCCCGTCACCCATACTTCAGTATATAAAGTCAATAGGCAGTTAGGCGAAATAGATGCATGTGTTTGCGGAAGATCCAGAACATCTCCTTTCTACATAGTGTCAGATAGGATTTTGGGACCCATTCCAATGGAGTCACTCTCAAAGTGGAGGGGTCACAACCGTGTTTTAGCATAAAGTGGAGGGAGACACTGTGCGTGATGACTTTTCGTTTGGTTTTGTTTCGTTTTATGTTCGATCTGTGTTCATTAACCCTCTCTCTAATGGTTTGGGTGGTCCTGCCAGCGAACAGTAAGTTGCAAGGACATTGAAGCAAGTATACTATATTATTGGTACCGTAATCCATCTTGTGTCAAATTTTGATCTTTTCTCTAGTACCTGGTATTGTTAATTCGGTATTAGGTTAGCGCAACATTTACATCTATTTTTCTTACATCTAGAGATCCCTACACTAGGCTTTTTGGTCATGGTTATCTTTTTTGTTTGGCTAAGTTTGGGGCATGAGGGGGCCAGGATCTGCCTACTAAGAATGGGGTCTTTTTGGAGTAGGGGCCAATTCTTCTGTAACATCTTTCTAATTAAATTATGTTTGGAATTGTATCTGGTGATGAGACTGATTTGATATTGATTGTTTGCAGATAACTCCTTTTCTTTAATAGTTCTGGGAACTAGGCTGTCCTTCTGACTGAGTTTTAGGGTTCGTTTCATTAATTCTTTTAAAAGGGTTTTCGGATAACACTTTCCCCTAAATCTCTCACTTATGAGGTTCAGTTGTTCCTTCATAGTCTAATTATTCGAGCAATTTCTCCGAATTCGCCTCATTTGTCCAAATGGTATGTTGCGTTTCCATTTGGTGTGCTGTAAGCTCTTATAATTAATATAACTGTTGGAATCAACTTTTTTAAAGTGGGTTTTGGTAGTTATTTTGTTTTTGACAATTATAAGATGAAGGTCCAAAAAGATTGCCTCTTTGGGGTCACATTCTAGACTGAAGGAGAGGTTCCAATTATTGCTGTTGAGGTGACCTATATACCCCTGAGTTCTTCCAGACTTCCACCCCATACAAAAATGATGTTGTCTATAAATCAACGATAGAATTTGATTTGGGGGTGTTCTAATAAACCAAACTCATTCTCAAATATCCCCATAAAGAGGTTGGCGTATGAGGGGGCGAATTTCATCCCCATCGTCGTTCCTTTTGTTTGGATGTAGAACTGCTCTTTAAAAATGAAATAATTGTGGTGGAGTATGAATTCAATTGACCTTATTATCAACTCTTTCTGTTGTTCTGACATAGTGGTATCAGTTTTTAAAGTTTTAGTAATGGCTCGGATTCCCAGATCGTGTTTGATATTACTGTAAAGGGATGCAATGTCTAGTGTGACCCATAGATATCCTTCCTTCCATTTAAATGACTCTAGCAGTTGGATGAGGTGTGAAGTGTCCCTATGGAAGGAGGGTAGTTTTATTACAAAATTTTTAAGGTAATGATCTACATACGCTGATAAGTTGGCAGTAAGACAGCCAATGCCAGATATAATGGGCCTTCCGGGTGGGTGTTCTAGAGATTTATGAATTTTGGGAAGGAAATAAAATCTTGATGGATGGATGTGGGGTCTTGAGGAATGTTCTTTCTTTTTTATCTATGACATCGGTGGAAAAGCCAAAGTCAACTAGCTCGAATAGATTCTTTTTAAAGGTCCTAGTGCGATCATCTTTATGGGGTGTGTAGTAGTCCTTATCGGAAAGGATCCTCAAGGACTTTGTGAGGTAGTAGTCAGAGTCCATGATAACTACACCTATACACTATAAGCCGATATCCGTTAGATAGGGGTGGAGGTCACGTAACATATATTAAAGTGGAATATAAAAAAATAAGTGACTCCTAAAAACAAAATTTATTAAATTATCAAATTAAAAGGAACTAAATAGTTAATGCACAGTATCCTACGAGGGACTATCCCCTCTGGCTATGGGCAAGTACCTCCCATCCCTTATCGGCACTCTTAATGACAATGTTTCTATTTTTACTTAAGGTTTTTAAGGCCCGTTGTTCACTAGAGGTAAGGTTATTGTTGGATCTAGTAATGGTGGTCTCCGGGTTAGTGTTTTTTTGTTTTTTTTTTTCAGTTCATTCATTACTATATTATGAACGCTTTCTATATACAGCCCCTTAGAACCAGTGTCTGCCGATAATTTTAAAAAACCTTAGAAACCCGTTATCCTGAAAATATCTGTTTCTGACTTATAATACTAAGACATAGTTTTTGAACCCTACAGACGTATCCAATTATAGCTTTGCCCAGCTTTCTGAATCCCACAGACGGATCCAATTATAGCTCTTCCCACTATAAATGGCAGTGCGTTCCAGCGTGGAACGCACCCCAGCTCCGGTGCATAGTCTTTGCACTCTACAGACTAATTCAACTATAGCTCTGCCCACTAGAATGGCGGTGCGTTCCAGCGTGGAACACACCCCAGCTCCGGTATTCTATGAGGCCAGAGACATATATAACACTTATCCAGCGATTTCCTATAGTTACCTATGAATCACCTCCCACTAACAAACTAATACAAATGTGTCTTAACTGTATTTTTAATTCTAGCAGGCTCCGGCTGAGTTGCGTTCAACGCTGGAACGCATTCGCCTAACTGGAAGTCCGATTATGTCATTTCTGGTTTCGGCACAATGCATGTGAAACAGCAAACACAGCTGGCCTACTGGACGCTATCTGTACCCTTATATAAAGAACTGTAAGTGTGTATATATTTTATTTTCTGTAACATTTTCTCCTGATGAAGGGGGCACCGTAACCACCACCGAAACGCGTTGAGAGAGCCGTTGTTTTATGAATTAAAGGAATTGATGAGAAGCTTTTGGTGGCTGCCACTTCTTCCTGACATCACTTGAAGCGAACCCGGCTCGGGGAGCTCTGTCTCAAGGTGTCTTGAGCTTTATCCGTGAGACATCCCCCCCAGTGAAGTGAGTGTGATAACTTTTACCATTTATTACTCACTATTTGTTTTAGATATGAAGTATTTAATGCATTTATTTCGCCTAACTGCGTATTGACTTTATATACTGAAGTATGGGTGATGGGGTTAGTATTTAATCCTTGTACCTTCTCTCTATACTTGCCTCTACCTACCTATACACGTGCCATAATCTTTATATACGGAACCAATATATGAAATAACCCTTTATGGTGATTGGCGCCTACTAAAGGTCCTTTTTAAGGCGTGATACATGCCTATCCTCTTTTTCTACCTCTCTGAAATCCTCTCAGATATTTAACATATTGAGTGTAAATAATTCTGATCACAGATGCCTCTACAGTACTAGGAAGCAAGAGTGCGATAAATGATTACAGACTCGACTATACAAAGTATAGTCAGTATCCATGGAGTCACATAAGTCTAGAAAAGACTGTGAAACCAAAAAATGGAACTATTCACAAACAGATGAGGGTTTATTCAACAATTTTATAATTCTAGTGGGACAGGGGGTGAACAGTTTTAAAACAAAACTTTATTAATAACCTTAAGATATGAAAATTATCAATAAGTTGTCCCCTATTGGTGTCTCTTTCACTCAGTAAAGGTATGCATACCTTTTAATAAACTGTAACTGTACAGTTATACCGTATCAAGGATTTTGCTGGAGAATCGACTTGATGTCCATTGGGACCGGAATTATGTCACTATCATGGCAAAACAAAGTTATAACCTTGTAAACAGGGGATGCTATGTTGGCCCTTTAAGACCTAACCACAGGGCACTCTCCCTGAGGAGGGTTACTCTGTCTGGAACCTGACCCTATATGAAAAATGCCCTAGTAGACCATCCCTACATGCATGTTTTGTTTGCACTCAGCAGAGGTAAGGATTAGTGGCACAGTAATCCATGCCCTTCTTAAAACCATTAAGGACCCTAAATTGCCAGTACTTTGTGCCCTAGGATGAGCGTTCTCATCCTGCGGTCCTTTCTCCCCCCCATGTGTGGTGCCGTTATCAGCAGAAGGTATCCGGCTGTTACTGACAGCCTGATCCCTGCTGATCACACTGATGCCAGTGGATTAACCCCTCATATGCCGCAGTCAGTGCTGACCGCAGCATATGAGAGGTTTGCACTCCATCTCCTCAACCATGAGGTCCCCACTCTGTGGTGGCAGAGACCCGATGGTTGCCATGGCAGCCCCAAGCCATTCAAAAGTCTTGGGGCCTGGCAGATATGGAGGCCTAAGAGGCCCAGCCCCCAGGTTGGGTCTCATAGGCATACTATCAGTGTATTACCAACATGCTCTATAAAAATATCACATTATTTACCCTGTCAGGTGAAAACCATAAAAAATAAAATAAAAATGGTGCCAAAAAATCTATTTTTTGTCACTATACATCACAAAAAGTGTAATACCAAACAATCAAAAAGTAGTATATACTCCAAAATAGTACCGATCAAACTGTTACCTCATTCCGCAAAAACTGAGCCGCTGCATAAGATAATCCCCGAAAAATAAAAATAATATGGCTTTCAGAAAAAGGAGACACAAAAACATGATTTATTTCAAAAATACTTTATTATGTAAAACTGAAACAAAAGAAAAATAAAAGTAGACATATTTGGTATTGTCCATAACAACTTGCTCTATAAAAATAGCACATGATCTAACCTGTCAGGTGAACACCATAAAAAACAAAAAATAAAAACTGTGCCAGAACAGCCATTTACCTTGCCTCACAAAAAGACTAATATAGAGCAATCAAAAGTTATGGATACCACAAAATAGTTTCAATAAAAGTGTCACCTTATCCTATAATTTCCAAAATGGGGTCACTTTTTTGGAGTTTCTACTCTAGGGGTGCATCAGGCGGTCTTTAGATTTCATATGGCAACTTAAAATTATCTCAATGAAATCTGCCCTACAAAATCCATACAGCTCTCCTTTCCTTCTGCGTCCTGCCGTGTGCCCATACAGCAGTTCACGACCACATATGGGGTGTTTCTGTAAACTGCAGAATCGGGGTAATAAATATTGAGTTTTATTTGGCTGTTAACCCTTGATGTGTTAAAGAAAAAATGAATTAAAATGGAAAATCTGCCAAAAAAGTGAAATTTAAAAATGTAATCTCCTTTTTCCTTTAATTCTTGTGGAACACCTAAAGGGTTAACAAAGTTTGTAAAATCAGTTTTGAATAACTTGAGAGGTGTAGTTCCTACAATGGGGTCATTTATGCATGTTTTCCACTATGTAAGCCCCACAAAGTGTCTTTAGAATACAAGTTTTTAACCCCTTCACGTCCGCCATCTGTGTATATACGTCTTATCTGCACATGCCCCGTGCAGATAGCACGTATATACACGTGCAGGCAGCCCTTTAATCCCAGCGCTCATCAGCGCTGGGATTAAAGCTCCTGATCCTGCAATCTAGCAGGAGCAGGTCGGGTCCCGGCTCACAGAGAGAGCGGGGACTCTGAGGAGAAGACTGGAGCGGTTTATTACCACTTCTGCCTTCTCCTGTGCCAGAGGAGAGCCTTACCTGAGGCCATGATGGAGGGATACATGTTGTATTTTCGTTCCGGCTGCCTCTCAGCAGGGGTTAACGTGCTGAGGCCGGATTCGCGGGCGCCCCGAGTACAGTGAAAAATAGCCTTAAATGATAATTTTCTGTATGACTCTTCCTCCAACTCCATAATTCTGTATCAGTGAGATATTGTTGTCAGTGTTCCATTATAGGTAGTCCTGGCAGTATACAATGGCAATTTTTATTGAATATATATTATCAGAATAGGATTCTCCTAGCGATCACCATAGACTCACTAATGAAGTAATTTTATTTATTTAAATTGTCGTAAATTCCCCCATATTGATACTGCTGGTACAGATTAGACTATCGCTCAATGGCAAGGATGCTTTCCTCATCTCCTAGTAATGGCCAGCATCGTCTCCTTCCAAACTATTGCGAGATCCAGTGAGATGACATGACCAAAACTCCAAAGAGCTGGACAGCAAGTTAATGGACGTGTTTAAAGGACAGGTGAGCTTATTGCAGGTCACACACCTTGCCCCAAGACAAAGTGGGGATAGAGATTGTCTACTTAGCTCACTAATATTCATTGCAGTCTGCCCAGATCAGTTTTTAAGGGGTTTTTATCAACACACTGGTAGGTTCTGCCCACTGAGTTAATCCATAACCTTGATGAAAGCAAATGAAACATGCATGTAGGGATGGTCTACTTTTTTATAGGGTCAGGTGGAGGACAGGCTTGGGTGGGTGCTTTGTAGTTAGATCTTAAAAGGCCAGAATAGCACCCCTCCTGCAAAACACTGGATGTGGTAAGACTATGTGGTTCTTTCCTACAGTATATTACAAGGTGTTTTGGTACCACCATGTACCCCGGTGTGCATACCAACCTCCTTTACTGGGTGAAGGGCACACCATTAGAGGACAACTGATTGTTTCACATATTGATATTTTTCATAGTTTAACTTTTAACTTTTAAAAGTTATGTTTTAAAGCTATTCACCCCCTGTCCCACTAGAACTAGAAAACAACTGTATAGACAGATATAGTAGAATATTATATATTCTATTATAATATAATATAGAGAAGAATATATTAACTTAAACTATTTGTAAAGTTTCTGTCATGTTCCTGCGACTGTCCTACCAACCACTAGAACATCTCAAGCAAACAGACAGACAAGGCACGGACCAAAACCGAATACTTTATTAACAAGATACAGATATGGCAGAAAACTGGATCAGCAGGTAAGGGACCAGTGGCAGAAAATATCACTGGACTAAGAGTATCAGTTTTACTTGGGGCCAAACCCAGAGTGCAAAGACTCAGTGAGCCCTGTTCTTCACAGCGCCCCAGATGGTGGGGATGAACTTAGCCACTGGTCACACCTCCAAGATGGTCCCTGTGCACTTGGCCACTTACCTGCAGAGACTGATGGTGCAAACCCCAGCAATCCACACAAACAAGGACTAGAACCAAGGCACACATACTGGAACCCGAACAAACTGCACAGGACACAGTATAGACAAGACAAACAGGAACCAGCAATCAAGCAGCTGCCTGGAGCCCATGCGGAACGACACATGGCAGTCACAGGCAGAGCTGCACACAGACTAGATTTAGTCCATGGGTGAACAGACAGAACTGCACACAAGGAACAGTCAGGCAGTATGGACCCCGTGCGGAACAACACATGGTGGTCACAGACAAGACACGGAACAGACAAGCAGAAGTCTGGACCACATGTGGAATGACACATGGCGTTCACAGACAATGTTGCACAGACAGGCAGGTGTCTGGACCCCATGTGGAATAAGACAAGGTGACTTTGATGTCTTCCTAGGTGGCCACACTGACAGGGCAGATGGAATAGCCTAGGTGCATAGCTCCTGCACCCAGCAAGGCTGGAGACAGACTGACACCCAGGCCCATGGCAAACAGAAACATAAAGCACCTAGTAACCAAACCCAGAACAGACGATTAGCCCCTCCAGAACTAAACAGGGAAGGGAGCATGCATCAACAGATAAGTAAACACAGGCTGTCATTACTAGACGTCGCTCCTTGGCAAACAGCCTACACGGAATCCACTGCAGCCAGTACGCCAGAGCACAAACATTTTCTATGCATCAGAAGAATGGTTGTATACTCTTTAAACTCTAAAAACATGGATGGAGCGCTGTATTCTTTAACCGCAACTCTTACAGCCAGAGCTGAATCCAAGTTCAACTTCCTTGCTCAAAAGAGTCACAGTGATCCTCTTTCACTAACTACTTATGCCATCAGTCCATTTTTCTCACATGTCATTCTCTCTGTGTTTTTTGCTAGGTTAAAAAAAAAAAAAGAAAAAGGAAAACCAGCAGAGTAATGCAGTAAAGTACTGTATTATCTGTGTAATGTTGTGTCCTACAAATAATGAACATGATAACAAAGATCTCTGAAATTAAGCATTAGATGTTGTATACATTGTTATCTCCCAATTATTATATATTTAGAAGGAAAATCTAATAATGGCAGAGGTTTCAAAAATATCTTTTAATGTTAAAAAATAAATAAATAGCCTTTAATGTCTTCTTGAAGTAAATGTGGTACAGAATAGCTGTGGCATCCCATTCTTCTTACAATGCTTGAATAGTGATTTTAAATGAGAACAAGACCTACTCCTGTGATTTCAATCATTGTTCCCTTCACATTGTTAAGGATTCCTTAAGAAAAATGATTAATGACTGCACCATACTTTCCAGATTATTTCTCTGACCCAAAGTTACCTTGCGCTTTCAATTCTAAAAATGTCTTATGCAGATGTTACCTTACTCATAATTGTCTTCTAGTAAAGTTGGTGGCCTTTTTCACAGAGAGAGATACTAATCATTATGACTCACATTTACTAATGTGAGTGCACCTGGATTTTGGAGTAAATTGTGTCAAAATGTAATGCAATTAGGTGCATCCAGGCTTCAAGAAATTTGCTGTACTTAACTTCACAATGTGGAGTGGCTTATTGGAAAAAGGACGTGGTCTAATATGTACCAAAATGTACCACAATTCTGGCATAATAGTGTATCTCAAACTAAGCCAACCAATAGTTGGTATAAAATTAGGCAAAATCATCTAGCCATGCACCAGATTTATCACCCAACATGAGCCACTGAGATAAATTTGGTGAATGTCTGGGCACATTTATTAAGACCAGCGTTGAACCCATCCATCTCAGAATCATGTTGGTGAAGTACATGTAATAGCACCAGAGATACCATATTTTATATTTTCTGAGAGTGTATCATAACCAACACATTCTGGGCAGAGGTGTACTTGCTTCTTCAAGGGATTCTGTAGTGTGATATCCTATTTGATCCTCTGTGTTACCTACTGAACATCTCATCTATGCCTGTTAGGAAGCAGGCAACCAGACTTATGTTCAATACCCTGATGGTTGCCTATTGTTTAATTGCTAGGCATTGGAACTGGAATTCACCACCATCTCTTGCAGATCTTTACACTAGGGTCACAAAAGTTACAACTTTGGAATATCTCACAGCATTAATACATGATAAGATTGACCTCTCTGAGGTTACTTAGTGTCTGTGGGATGTTTACTGGATCTGCTTCCTGCTATGGATGACTATCATTATCCTCCCTTATCCTCTTTATTTTCAGATTTTTTTTATAATGGAGCATTTACACGACCATATCTGTTTTGCGGGATCCAGAAAACGCGGATACCGGCTGTGAGTGTTCTGCATTTTGCAAATGTGGAATAGATATATAGATATGGACAGCACACAGAGTGCTGTCTGCATCTTTTACCACCCCATTGAAATAAATGGGTCCACATCCAATTCACAAAAAGACTGTCATGTGAATGTACTCTATATCTGATTTTGTGTACTTTGCCTGTTCTACTTTACTGTAAATTATATATCTGGTTATACTTGCAATGTGAAGCTATATATTTCTCTGTAATTGGTATCATTTCATGCTTTTCCAGCTGTCATATTTCAGATTGATCATTACACTTTATATTGATCTTTTGTACTTTTTTTCCATTACACACATCTTTTGTAAGCTCTGGACATGTAATGTTTGATTGCCTATCTTGACGTATATTGTCTATAGGTCTATTTCATTCTGTATTTAAAACTTCCAATAAACATACAAATAAAAAAAATCATGTAATATATGGAACTATGATGGGCAAACTAGAAATGTATGTCACATGCTTGTCAGTTGTACCAATACCTGTAATGGCAGGCACAATGTATATATATATATATATATATATACACTCACCGGCCACTTTATTAGGTACACCATGCTAGTAACGGGTTGGACCCCCTTTTGCCTTCAGAACTGCCTCAATTCTTCGTGGCATAGATTCAACAAGGTGCTGGAAGCATTCCTCAGAGATTTTGGTCCATATTGACATGATGGCATCACACAGTTGCCGCAGATTTGTCGGCTGCACATCCATGATGCGAATCTCCCGTTCCACCACATCCCAAAGATGCTCTATTGGATTGAGATCTGGTGACTGTGGAGGCCATTTGAGTACAGTGAACTCATTGTCATGTTCAAGAAACCAGTCTGAGATGATTCCAGCTTTATGACATGGCGCATTATCCTGCTGAAAGTAGCCATCAGATGTTGGGTACATTGTGGTCATAAAGGGATGGACATGGTCAGCAACAATACTCAGGTAGGCTGTGGCGTTGCAACGATGCTCAATTGGTACCAAGGGGCCCAAAGAGTGCCAAGAAAATATTCCCCACACCATGACACCACCACCACCAGCTTGAACCGTTGATACAAGGCAGGATGGATCCATGCTTTCATGTTGTTGACGCCAAATTCTGACCCTACCATCCGAATGTCGCAGCAGAAATCGAGACTCATCAGACCAGGCAACGTTTTTCCAATCTTCTACTGTCCAATTTCGATGAGCTTGTGCAAATTGTAGCCTCAGTTTCCTGTTCTTAGCTGAAAGGAGTGGCACCCGGTGTGGTCTTCTGCTGCTGTAGCCATCTGCCTCAAAGTCTACCTTGGTTGTAATGGGTGGCAAT
Source organism: Rhinella marina (assembly GCA_900303285.1). Classification (NCBI taxonomy): domain Eukaryota; kingdom Metazoa; phylum Chordata; class Amphibia; order Anura; family Bufonidae; genus Rhinella; species Rhinella marina. The sequence goes on along the minus strand of ONZH01002393.1, from coordinate 84,057 downwards.
TTGAGTCACTGTTGCCTTTCTATTAGCTCGAACCAGTCTGCCCATTCTCCTCTGACCTCTGGCATCAACAAGGCATTTCCGCCCACAGAACTGCCGCTCACTGGATGTTTTTTCTTTTTCGGACCATTCTCTGTAAACCCCAGAGATGGTTGTGCGTGAAAATCCCAGTAGATCAGCAGTTTCTGAAATACTCAGACCAGCCCTTCTGGCACCAACAACCATGCCACGTTCAAAGGCACTCAAATCACCTTTCTTCCCCATACTGATGCTCGGTTTGAACTGCAGGAGATTGTCTTGACCATGTCTACATGCCTAAATGCACTGAGTTGCCGCCATGTGATTGGCTGATTAGAAATTAAGTGTTAACGAGCAGTTGGACAGGTGTACCTAATAAAGTGGCCGGTGAGTGTATATATATATATATATATATATGTGTGTGTGTGTGTGTGTGTGTGTCCAACATACCAAACAGTTGGGCAGAGTTATTAATCCTGTAGATAGCATAAACTTAGAGAAGCTTTCAAGAGAGGCTCCAAATTGATGAGAGTGGCTTAGGCTGGATGATAAATTTGGTGAACAACTTTATATCAACTACTGGTTGAGTTAGTTTCCAACAGAATTTTACTCCAGAATTGCAGCACAATTTTGGTGCAAAATGTCACATCTTAGGCACATCACTTTAGCATTAAGCTGCACCACCTCAGTAAGCTAGGACCTGTTGACTTTTCTAAGACTAGATGGAAAAATGCACCAATTTGCAATAAATATTGGTGGAATTTACAACAATGTCTAGGTGCACTGACATTAGTAAATGAGGGTCACATAGAGGATATTTCTCCAAAATTAGTAAACACTTTAAATTCACAAATGTACCATTACTAGTCGCAAAGATTGAAAAAATTTAAAAACACTTACAAGATCAACATGCACACAGTATTTAAAAGGGGATGTTCACCCTGATATGTGCTATTCACATTTATCATTTATCCCCCAACTTCACAAAAAATAACCACTGGACAGAACAGTCTCAATGTATATGACATACCACCTCTACAATAAAGTAAAAGTATACACAGTGAAAAAATTACATCTCTGCAATAAATCTCACATCAGTGAAGGGAAACACAAGGTGAGTTACCTCCAGTAAGTGAGGGGAGAGATTGTGTGGGTTTTCTGAGGCGTCCTTGCCATCAGTCCTATTTTGACCAAAGTGAAATTAATTGATATAGGGTCTGGATTTTAGAGGGTTTTTTTACATGGGCCAATTGAACAGGCAATTATTGGTAAGAACCATTTAGTTCCTAATAATTGCCTACTGTTAAGTAAAGGGGAGAGATGCATTTACACGCAGAAATTATCCCCTATGGATGATGGATACTGCAATCACTCAATCCCATATAAAAATCATTGCTTGCTGGCAAGAAATACCAGTTGACACAGAAGGTCCTGCTGCCAGCAAATTAGGATTTGGTGTACCACTGGAAAGATGGGATCATCCAATGAAAAATGAAAGAACTCTTTCACCAGGTGATCAGTGGCACATTTACACAGGACAATTATCAGGAGCAAACATTCATACGAGATCACTGGATAACAAAAAGTGTACCTATCATCAGCTTGTGTAAAAGAGTCATTAGAGAATATGTGGCAAAGGGTGAGAAAGACAAATGTCCCACTGCTATTTTGTTGTCCAAGTGCTCACATAAATCAGGAGTTGGCTCAACTATACAAATTGAAAAACTAAAGAATTATCCCCAGAAAGTAAGAAAATTGCTGGACCTCACAGTCAACCAGATCTAAGGTGTTGCTGTATAAATCTCCAACAGTTTAATAATAGCAGATGAAACAATTTATAGGGCTAATATATACACTTTTATTTTTGTATTGTATTATTTTATGCTCTTAGTATCTTTGATTCTCACTCCATTATAATGTACTATATTTTACAATTGTGTTACTATTTTAGCATTGTTTTATCTTCTACTATTAAACTGTTGGAGATTTATACAGCCTGTCCCTTGAGTCTTCTCTTTTTCTTTCTAGAATAAAAAAATAATAATTTTATTTTTTTTTCTGTTCCTTAGGGGATTCCATTTAGTAGTAAGGTCTGTGCAGTAGGGTCTGTATGCTTTATGGAAGCTGAAATGACTGGAAGTCAATTAACAGAGAAACTGTATAATCCTTACAGTCCTGGAAACTGTTACAGTCTCCAGCAGAACAGCCCCATCCCTGTTGCTACACTACCATATATCGGTGTTCAGTAGTACACCAGAACTTTCAATAAATGACCCAGCCTCCAAAGATAGTGAGATGACTCTGCTCATTTGGTCCCAGTCTATATAATAAAGATGACAATTATGACTGGTTCCTTATTATGATTCTGCTTCACAAATGGTGCATACAAGATTATCTCACATTGTATGCACCAATATGCAGTTGCCTACGTCAACCATTGGTCATTCCATGTTTAAAATATATACCCTATACATTTCTTTATAACATGCACCTATATTGAAAAAACATTATTTATTTATTTTATTTCATTTTTGCTGTATCAAAATGTATAAAGTGGGAACATTGATACACAGGGGAAAAAATACTAGTTTTAAGCAGAAATTGCAATGTGGCAAAGCCACTGAAACAATATAGATTCAATACAGAAAGTATAGATACATTTGTCACAATGGCTTATTGGTGTGAATGTCTTCAACTGTCCAAAAATGTAGTTGTATGAGAGGCAGTATAGACATTATAATGGTCATAAAATGAGGTTTGCTCATGACTACACTAAACCTGAGCTGCTGTAAAGAACCTGTTATATATCATTATTGGCTTACCCTAGCTGTGTGCTTGTCATTAAGTATATATTGCTTATCTTTTCCAGAAGCTGCCTATTATATGTGCTCATAAATCTTATTACCAGCATGCTATACACATGTATGTACATAGCTTATGATTACTTGTTTTTTTAGTGGAAGAACTGGTAAGTGCACAACATAAAGCTGAGTAAACTTGCAATATGATGCAGCTCTTCCTGGCCTCTAAGATCAATTGCGCTGCTGGAGATAAAACCTTTGTGGTGGTATATCTATGCTACTGCCAGTGGGGGTTAGTGTGGGGGTTAGTGCAATGAAGATGTTCCTGAAACAAAGGAAAAATCCAGTCTTTTTATCTGTTCCCAAGATAAAGAAGAGGATACATGAAACATCCGATGTAGCGGAGACAAGTGGAAAACCTGTGTGCATTTTGAAAGGAACTGAAAATGTATTCTTTGGAAGGAAGGTGACTTGCCAGTCGTTGTGATGAATTTGTTGATAGGCAATGTTTGTAGCCAACTCTGCTTAATATCTACATAAAATGTTACTCCACAGGACTTGCAATGACATCTTCTGTAATATGCAAAGTGAATCGATTTGCTTAATAACAGCAATGTATTTCCTCTGTTTACCGTATAGGCCTTCTCTTCAATCATAATTAGACGGCAGGCTTTGGCAGGACTTATAACACCACCACAGCTCACTAACAAATGCTTTATAGACAAAAAGAGCAATTTTAAATAAGCACTCTGTCTGTTAATGAATGACTGTTACATTAACTACCAGCCACAGTAAGCCGGGGAATGTGAAGGGAAACCTCAATGTGGAATCAACTTCTTCCCAACAATGATTTAATTGAAAAGAATGATTGAATCAATAATGTATCCAAGGTATGCATCAATATGAAGCAGAAATGAGCCACCTTAGAGATATGTCACAGTTAGAAGATCTTTACTTGATTAAATTCTTTGTACTGATAGCATGCCAATAGTCCTGGTTATTGCATTAACTATTAATGTCTTCCCTGCTGACCTTGCTGTTCCTTAGCTTTTACGAAGAGTTAATTATGCTGTGCTTTTAGCTCAGATGGAAACTTTCAGTACAACAAAAAAATGCAGCAATAGGGGCCGTACACACAGGAATTTTACACTGGCAATTTTTTACCAGTAAAAAAATGTCATAATATGCTCATGTGGTTTTTTTTCTGTTTTTTTTTCCTATAGTAAAGCCTCATTCACACGTCAGCGTTTTGGTCAGTGATTTCCATCAGTGATTGTGAGCCAAAACCAGAATTGGAGCCTCCACAGACGTAAGGTATAAGAGAAAGATCTGTATTTGTTCTGTGTTTAGAGCCACACCTGTTTTTGGGTCAAAATCACTGATGGAAATTACTGACCAAAACACTGATGTGTGAATGAAGCATAAAAGAGATGTAAAAACACCTGAACCAGAACTACAGTATGCTGCATTTTTTAAAAGAAGACAGAAGGACAAAAAAACACCATCTAATGAACAAAAATATCAATAGCAAAATAATGCTTGTGTGTCCTGCATTTCTCAGGAACTTCAGCTAATATCTTGATCTGGCACTTTTAAGGCAAAAAGACACGGTGCAAACAAAAGTGACTAAAAATGAAAAAGTCCAGAAAACTGTCCCCAATAAACTGCCTGTGAAATTGAAAGCAGCCTAACTTTCCTGTACATCTAGATAGATAGTCAGTCAAGATAAAGCTTAGTAAATGTCTACATTGTGCATTTTACAAGAATGCTTTGTGGTACTGAATTACATCATTTTTCCTAAGGACTTTTCTGATTGATTTACTAAGCGTCAAAATGAACTTCATTTAGGCTTAAGTAATATTGAAAACTCATTGTAAACAAGGCTGAACTGGATAAATCATACAGCAGTAAATAAAGTACTAATTTCCATTGTCTACTTACTGATTTATTGAAATATTGACATATTGTTACAACGTACTTATAGTACAAGTCTTCGGATGATGCTTTTCAATATTTTTATTTCAGCCCAACCTTGTTTCCTGCCCTCTCTATAAGTTTAGTAAGCTAAGCACTACACTACAAATTCACCTGGTTGTCTTGTCCGTTGAAAACGACCTGAGCTGCAATACCAAGTATAGCCACTATACAATGTACGGTGCTGTGCTTGGTATATTGTGAAGAGGCTGAAATTCCAGCAACCAAAGAACCTACAACAAATAAATAGTTGCTCAGTAATAACTTGTTCTTCTCTTTCAAGTAAGCAAACTTTTGGGCTCATTTATTAGGACCGGCATTGTAGACACTGGTCTTAATAATCCTGAGCTGACACTTGATGCGCCTAAGTCAGGTAGAGGCGCTGGCCTTTACATAATGTAGGTGCATCTACCGCCGAAATACACAGCCTTAAATCTATGCCAGCATCCTTATTGGCATAGATTTAGATAATTTTCTATGCCAAAAATGGCGTACAAAATGATTTTAATGAGACGGGTCTGTCTCCCCTGCTCTGCCCCCTTTTTTAGAACTGATGTCTGTGGCATGAAAAGGGGAAGAAGTCGCTGATTTTACTGCAAATCACCTTTGTGACAAAATCTGTGTTAAATATATACCAAATAGTGGCGTATATTTGGTCATAAATGACCCCCTTTACTTCTAAAGCATTGATTGCTTAAAGTTCTTAGAGTTCCATACTGTCTATGTCAGGAATGCACAATCTTTTCTGGTCGAAGGGCCAAATTGTCAAATTGAACTAATTCCAAGAGCCAGAAAAAAAAATTAAAGGAGTATTACCCTCTGAGACATGTATGCCATATTGAAATGATATTGTATAAATATAATACAGGTGCTACTTGCAATTCCAGGACTCCCACCTTTTAGGAGACAAAAGAGGCGTTTTATCCCATTTGTACTGCAGAAAATAAGAGATCATGAATTTATAAGGGTCTCTTCATTACAGCTTATGTCCTTTGCTGATGTTTCACTACTCCTGAACACTATAATGAAGCCACGCACATGCATGGCCATGTCACTAACTCACCTCGCCATTTTTGGAGTGCCACACAGGTGTCAGGAAATCTCCATTCTGCCAATATATGGGGGTCCCAGAGATGGTCACTCAGGGCATCATTATTAGCACTTACTAGTCATCTTTGAATCTGTTATCCTCAGACACAACTATTCTTACGCTATTTCACCATTGAGTACAGTGATACGTTGGCAATCCAGTAAAAAAATCAACTTTGGCTAAAGGTTTTACAGCGGGCACTTTTTAGTTCACACTACTTTTCTATTGAAATCAAGAAAATAGAGGCAAAAGAACTGTGCCAGAGACAGGCGATCTACACATTTGTGGCACTATCTGAAGGGGCTTCAGGCAATGTATAGAATTTAAAGGTCCACTGTAATTAAGGCGCCAGAAGGGGTATGATCTTGGAGACCTCTACCTATGACATTTAGAAAGATGATTCTCAATTGCTCATTATTGCCTGAGTCCCACATATTCCAACAGAATGATGCATGGCATGTCTGCCAACTACTAGAGTATTACACTGTACAATACCAGTACAAGAACAATACTTGTCACCTTCATAAACCCTTGGTATTGCTGATGAATTACAGACACAAGGAAATAGAGACTTAGATCTATAGTTTGTAAAAAAGCTCTGAATACGTTCTAGTTTTGCTGCTTCAATATCCTTCAGTATCATATTTTCTTTGACAGAACAATGGCAATAGTATGTAAGGTGGTTAATCAAGTATTTGAGGTCATATATAACAGTAATAAAATGTCTCTTGCCGTCATATTGATACTAAAAAAGGTATTTTAACATTCATAAATGCAGAAAGTTATATTAGTTTCTGCACTGCATGGGCTTGTATCAGACTTTCAGAAAGCAGTACCTCTTACATCAGAATAAAACAGCACTGAACGACAAATTTCAGCTAACTAATCAGTTCATAGGTATAATACGAGGTAACAAGACTTTGGGCTAAACAGTGGGTTAGGCTACTTTCACACTTGCGGTAACCTTTCCCGGCAGGCTGTTGCTGTGGGGGAACAGCCTGCAGGATCCATGCTAACGTTACTCCACCGTGCTGCCGGAGGTCCGCCTGCAGCACGGCGGACATGCCGAGAGACGACCACACAAAAAGTACAGCGTGATGCGTTTTTTGTCCTGTCTCCTCTCGGCTTGTTTGTCGTACTGTGGCCGGACCTCCGGCCCGCCCCATTATAGTGGAGAGGCCGGAGCAGACTTCCAACAGTGCGGAGGGCTATCAGTAGCACTCATCCAGCAGGCTGTTCCCCCACCAGAAGAGCCTGGAAAAGGCTACAGCAAGTGTGAAAGCCTATTTGGTACCTTCTTTGACCGCCCATCATATGTCATAGTGTACAGATAACCAGACCACAACAGGCACTATACAGACTTCTTCCCAAAAACTGTGCCATAAGATGCCAAACGTTTGCCTAAATAGCTGTACACTACAATGCAAAAATAATATATTGTATATATGACTAAGTAGCAGTACCACACAATGCTGAAATACATACCACCATACAGTGCTAAATAAATACCAGACAGTGACCAAATAATGTCTTTATACATAAGTTAATCTGATAACAGTGCTATACAACTTATAACCTACAGGCCATCTGAGTGGGCTGTTTTCAGCAGGATGATATACCCTATGCAGCCACAAAAATTGCATGTTCACACAGCAGATTTCATGCATAGACCTCCATGCAAAAAATTTGTGGAAACCGTACAGACTCCACCTCCCATTGTTGATTTGGAATTCGTACTGACATTCATTCGGCAGCAGATAATTTCCATGTGGCTTTCCGTACTGCATCAATAAGGGATATGTCCCATCTTGGCGCATTTTTCAGGCGGAAACTTCCAGAAATCACGTTGGCTGTTACTTAGTATACAGATGATCCGCACTGAATGAGGCTAAAGCCATATCTGTGGATCTGTGGCATGCAAAATAAAAAACCATGGCAGAAACCCGATCAAAGGAGGTGAGAGTTGTATTTACATGCAGCACTCATCTTCTCTGTATGCATGGGGACAAGCAATCACTGCTGCCCTATTGAGAAACATTTGAGGTCATTTATCAAACTGGTGTAATGTAGAACTGGCTTAGTTGCCCATAGCAACCAATCAGATACCACCTTTCATTTTCCAAAGGAGCTGTGAAAAATGAAAGGAGAAAATTGATTGGTTGCTATGGGCAACTAAGTCAGTTCTACTTTACACCAGTTTGATAAATTACCCCAATTGTTTCTGGGCAGCAGATCACTGTTTACACAGCACAATCTGCTGCCCAGAAAGGATTATTTTGGTGTACGCAGCAGCAATGCCTTCACCTAAATACAGAGTGTTTGCTCGTTAATAGAGTGATCATCACCTTTTATATGGCAATTGTCAGGCATGAGCATTTGAGTTTTCGGGATTTTTGCATTTATGCATTCTGTGAGTCATAACATATTTTTATAGTAGAGTTTAATTTATTTGATTTTTATAATGACAGCCAGAGCATCTGCTATGGGGCCAAGGTTTTCATAGGTTCCCCTGCTGCCTGTCTCCATGCAGAGCTGTTGCTAGCATCTCCTGTAACAGCTTCAGGAAGAATCTGCTTTCTCCCCTCGGATTGGAGGTGCTCAAACAGAGGGTGGTGAGTGTGGTATCACTTTTTAATTATTATAATACTGTCTATCCCAATTTTTAAAAAAAACATCCCATACGACCCATTTAAATGTCACTGTATGGTATCTGCTTGGGGGCAGGGGTTGGGGGGCCCACTCAAAACTTTAGTGGTCCAGCTGTTCCTAGGGCAGCATGGTGGCTCAGTGGTTAGCACTGGTGCCTTGCAGTGCTAGGTTTGAATCCGACCAAGGACAGTATCGGCACAGAGTTTGTATGTTCTCCTCATGTCTGTGTGGGTTTCTTCCAGGTACTCTGGTTTCCTCCCACACTCCAAAGACTTACTGATAGGGAAGTTAGATTGTGAGCCCCACTGGGGTCAGTGTGACACTAATGTCTGAATATAGTACCGCTATATAAGTGAGTATAATAAATACCTCTGGTAATGATGTTATCATTATTTTTCATTGCTGTATCAAGCATGTATGAATGTACTTAGTTGTAACTGTGTTTTCGGTATTTGGTTTATATTCTACGTTGATATGAAAAAGCAGGCTATTTGTATGTGTATGCTCTTTGTAAAGTTAAAAAACATATACAGTACATTACATATTCATTTCTAAACAGCACATACATAAAACAGGAGTGTTGAATGATTCATATGTTTTAATTACACCTCAAAGCCAGGGGTGCACTTAGCCTTTCTGCTGCCTGAGGTAAAAACTGAAACAGCCCCCTCCCCAATGCCAATTTCCTAACCTCTTCCCTTCAGCTCATGGCCCTTTGGCTGCCCCCCTCTTGCCCCTACCTGGTGCTGCCTGAGGCGATCACCTCACCTGGCCTCATTGGTGGTGCACCCCTGCTCAAAGCATATAATGGGCTCTCGTTCTTAATAAATGAGTTATTGACATTATATAGGATGATTACTTTAACAAAAGACACTGGAAAGTGCACCAGACGGTAAAACTTAGAAGGTAGTTTTCATCAGGGCCGGCGTTAGGGGAGGGGAGGCAAACAAGGCAATTGCCGAGGTCCCCCTCTCCATAAGGGGCCCCCTGCTGTCTGAAAGTTAAGTGGGCGACAGCGGGAGCCTTTTTTCCTTCCCCCGCTGCCTGATTGGCTCTCTGCTGCGGCGCTCCGCTTCTCCCGGCATAGTTTCTCCCCCCTCTCACCTGACCTCCCAGACTGCACTGTCTGTATTAGCATCCTGCTGCCACAGACATTGGACGTTCGGTGTGGGCGGAGCTAACATAGCCCCTCCCCCACCCTTTGCCTGCACTTGCTCCAGGATAGAGGCCGAAACCATACTGGGATGACTGGGCCTTCTGCTGGCTGTGACCTCAGCTCCTGGACTGGTGGCTGCTCCCAGGACCCTCTCTAATGAAAGCACCGGGCCTGTTCCCTCTCTGACTGGTAAGTCCATTATGCAGCAGTGTCTGTGGAGGAGGGGGGTGCAGGCTGCTGGGGGTCACACCTTCATTGTAACATCCCTGCCCTGTCCTCATCTGCTGTTGGTCTCTGACCTGTGAGCGTCCTGCGCCCCCCATGTGTGAGCGTCCTGCACCCCCCATTGTGAGAGCATCCTGCGCCCCCCTGTGTGAGCCTCCTGTGTCCCCCTGTCTGAGCGTCCTGCGCCCCCCTGTGTGAGCGTCCTGCGGCCCCCTCTGTGAGCATCCTGCGCCCTCCTGTGTGAGCGTCCTGCTCCCCCTCTGTGCATCCTGTGCTCCCATGTGTGAGTGTCCTGCGCCCCCATAACAGTATCATCCACAGATCACCCATAACAGTGTCATCCACAGATCCCCATAACAGTGTCATCCACATAACAGTGTCATCCACAGATTCCCCATAACAGTGTCATCCACATATCCCCTATAACAGTGTCATCCACAGATCCACCATTACAGTGTGCATGTGCAGCACCACTTCTATGGAATTGCCAGTGAGGAGCTATTTTCAGAACACTCATAGCATAATGGAGGATGACCATACATGCACACTGTGCTCTCCCTTCACTTCAGGGGCCCGGATGGGACGACACATTTTTTCAGCTTGGGGTTTTATAAACTGCACCATGAAAAAAACGAAGTGCCCTGACCAATCTTCATGCGGGTTCCAAGTCAATCAGAAAAAAAAACATCTAAAAAAAACCTGCCGCAGATTCTGCATTAGGTTTTTTTAAGCACAGAAAATACTGTGAAAAAACCCAAAGAGGCTGCAGGATCAGCAGCTTACAGTAAAAAGGCTAAAGAGATATAGGAAAAGAGGTTGCAACTGCTGGCTGTGCCTACAGAGTCCTGTCAGACTTCTGGTCCAATATTTCATGATTTGGGGACTTTCAATTTTGCCCAGGGCCACACTTTGTCTAAAACCGGCCCTGGTTTTCATTATTAGAATATTGACTGATATGTAACTGATGTCATAAATATACTCAAATATTGGCAGTTCCACCGCTATCTGCCCACCTTTGCTGACAAATGAATTGTCCAACCACATAACTGCTGCTTTGTGTATGATGAGCATGAGAACAAAGGGACTGACAGTTTTATTTGTGAGCAATATTTTTGCTGCCATGGGAAGAGCATTATACCTAAATGATAGCAATTTGTAGATGTCATGTACACTTTAGATTTTATTATTGACCTTTGCTTCACTCTTAGTTCTTGCCTCTCTTCAATAATCAAAGCCTAATGTACTATATTGCGGAGAACAAATCTATTTATGTAAATGAAAGCGGTAAGAATTTCATTGGATTTCACTGTGCAATGGCTTGGTGCATGCTCCAGGAAGATACATAGGTGATGAGCAATGAAAGTGTTATTCAGAGCACTGTTTAAAAGATTGCTTTGATCATGTTGCACATGCTTCTGAAGGAGAAACCTATAAACTGCACAAATAGTGTGATTCATCAATGCCTTTCCATGGCATCCAAACCAATCCATTTCTAGATTTTTTTTTCATGTGGATCTTACCGAGAAAAACTGTGTTATAGCTGTCTTTCAGATACAATGTGTTGAAGCAGCATTTTTCAAATAAACATTATTGGGAAGAAAGAATATACTGTATTTACATTCAGGGATTGCTGCTCAGGGCTCTCGAGATATGCTTAGGAGCGCAAAACATCAGAAATGCCACACACTCTATCAACATTAATGTCATCCGTTATGGGCTAAATGTAGTATGAAAAATGTTTGCAGTCATTCATTTATGATAAGTTTTTAGTAGTCAGATGTATAATACTTGAAACTATCACTCTCTCATCTTCCCTGTCAGGAATCTACATGTAAACCAATAATTACTGCTTACCCCCCACAGCTACCATTCCGAAATGACCAGGTCCCCACTGCTCTCGGTGGCTGGCTCCTGCTGTAACACACAGGAAATGCCCTCTCAGCCAATCAGTAATGACCTACCTCAACCTGTGATTGGCTGAGAGGGAACTTTGAGGCATTTCCTGCATGTCAAGAATTGGACCAGAATTGGAGAGCAACATGGCAGCAGCAGGAGATCGTGGAGGTATTTCTTCTTTTATGTTTTTAAGCCTCTTGGACAACGCTACAAATTATTTTTGATTCTTTTATAGGGAAATTAATCATGAGTCCCATTGGAGACTGATATGAATGACAAGAACATACAGTGTACAGTGCTTCCGAATAGAGTGGTGATAAGCAACAGAAATAAATAGAGTAAAAGATAACAATTGTTAAAACTCCTGTTCAGCTACTTCTGAAAGGATTTTCCCACCTTTAAATGTGATGGAATACTCTAGAATGTCAGAACCTCCACCAATACACAGAATGAAGTCCTGGAACTCATTTAGGCCATTTTCACATCTGGAAATTTCTTTGGCTGAAACCAGCTCTGTTCATCTGAATTGGGTTGTTTTGGTTGCAGGCACATGGATTTCTGCAAGCCCCATTCATAAGATTTAGTCAGCTGTAGGGTGAGACTATACCCTCACCTATACCCTACACATTCCATGTATTCAAAGGAATCTTATGAGGTTCAACAACACATATTGTGATGGTAGATGCCCATAAACTTCACCCACTTTTAATCCAGTCATTCATACTTGGTTAAGTGAGCACTTAATCCTATCTTTCACATGGATTCTTCATCTTGGAATGTTTTTTGTTGGGGTACATTTTCGTCACCCCACTGTGCAGTGAACTGCACATTCACTTCAGGGGAGCTGAAGCAGGTCTCTGTACACAGGTTTAGGCCGGTTCCATATGAATATATATGTTGGTCAATAATTTGCATAAGTACTTGCATACCGAAACTTGGATTTTAGGGATAGCTTATCAAAAAGGATCTCTGTCTGTCTATTACCTATCCACCTATCAAACTGCATGTCTGACTGTCTGTCTGTCTATCTATCTATCTACCTAACTCCCTCTCTCTATCCATCATGATATATCTATTTCAAACAAGTCAAAGTCATTATTCCTGATATTTATATAGGTGTACACCATTTTCCTATATTTCAAGTCAATTTGGAGTATTTTTTTACAACTGGAAAAAACTATTATGGAAATTTATCAAATGCTTTGGGCCAATATTTTGGCATAAAAAGGGTAAAAAAAAAACTTTGGTGCATGCCTCATTTTAGCTACAATTTGTAACTTCTCTCTCCTCTGCACTTTTGAAAAGTGCCAAAAAGTGATTATCCAGGATAGGCAGTGTCAACGAGATTTGGACAGATTTATCATTACGAATTTAAAAAGAAATGACACACATTGCTTTGTATATCTTTGGTACAATCCAAGATATTATTATGAGGCATGGAAATAAAAGTGGAACATTTCAATCCAATTAACTTCCTTTTAAGGCATCTGAAATGCCAGTCTTAATAATTCTCCTCCTATATGTTTACCTGAAATAACACAGTGGTGAATAAAATTAAAAATATCTCATGTCAGGAATGATGTCTTCAATTTATTTAGACAATTCATGTGAACCTTTTAAAAGGGCATCTGTTACATGTGTGCTCGGCAGCTGAAGGCTGTATGTATGAAGGAGTGTGTTGGTCCCATGTTCATATGTGCCCATATTGCTGAGAAAAAAATTCAATTTAAATATATGCAAATGAGCCTCTAGGAGCAAGTGGGGCATTGCTGATACACCTAGAGGCTCTGCTCTTTCTACAACTTTCATTGACAGGGCCAGGTAGGTGTGATGATGTTTTCACTGCCTGGTCCTGTCAATCAAAGTGAAGAGGGTAGAGAACTTACAGAGAGAGCAGAGCCTCTAGGTGTAAAGGCACCACCCCTGTGGCTCCTAGAGGCTCATTTGTATATATTAAAATATTCTTTTTTGCAGCAAAACGGACACATATGAACATAGGGCCAACACAAATCATTTCTGTTGCCAAGTGCACATGTAACAGGTCAGCCAGTTTCATAAATACAAATCTGCTGACAGATGCCCTTTAAAGGGAACCTGTCACCTAACAAACACCTCCCAAGCTGCCAGCATTACCTTAAAGTAGCCAGCAGTAGGTTTCTAAAGATCCTTTTCTTCCTCCTGCCAGCTGTGCAAAAATTTTGTGCGTTTCTATTTCTATTCCCGTGCCTGCGCATTGCTATACGCCGGTCAGCGGCTCAATGCTCAGGCTCCCGGGCACAGCTCCCATCGAGGGGATAGAGGCTTTGAGTGTATGCGCAAGCCTTCAGACAGCTTTGCAGAACGACTGGCTGTCCATCAGGGGCAGGGAAAGGGGGCGCGGTTATCCTGACTTGAAGCGAGGAGGCCGCTGCCCCCTTGACTTCAAACTCTGCAGTGACATAGCGCGTTCAGAGGATTAAAGTTTTTTTTTCAAGATTTTTGCACAGCTGACAGGAAGAAGAAAAGGATCTTTAGAAACCTACTGCTGGCTACTTTAAGGTAAAGCTGGCAGCTAGGGAGGTGTTTGTTAGGTGACAGGTTCCCTTTAAGCTCAGTAAGTAATGGTGCGGATTCATTCTGTGTATAGTTTATACTGTATGTATAGCTGCTATTTTCCTGAGTTAATATGTAAGTGGCATTCTGCTCTCCTGAGATAACACATCGCCACTGTCAATTTATGCTACTTATGCGTTATATTTTTCACTTGTTTAGTGATTGATATAATGATAAAGACATTCTTATCATTAGACAGCTCATTTTCTTTGAGAATAGTAAATCTGTTTGAAGAGGGTGTTATTTAGTAAAATGTATTTGTATTTTTACAGTAATTCCTCAATAACTACACTGTCAACCCAATGCTGTCTAAGCATGCTGAAATTGCCGTGATAGTGGATATTTGCCCTGGTAGCACAGCATGTGTAGCTTCAAAATTATCCCCACATCCTCTAATAAAGCTCTCAAATTGAGAAGACCATTACTGGATATATTGATGGAGTCAGATGCCATCAGACTATTTTCACTGTTATCTTCTGACCCCATAAACAAGCTGTATGGGAGCAGAAGCCATCCAGCCTTAAAGAACAGACAATCCGCAACAGATTTAGCCAATTAGTCATCCTATTACTACAATCTCATGTGCTGAGTGAAAAATAATTTATAGCAATACTACAAAGATACAGTAAATATAACAATTGTTTTACTATTATATCATAATAATAATAATAATAAATAATAATAATAATATGAGAAAAACACAAGATATAATATTGGAGAAACTTTATTTAACAGTTTTACAGCCTCACATTCACGCTCAGCCAAATGTTCCAGTTAGAAGGCAGAAGAAATCTTTTACTGCTTTTACCTCTTGGATTGCTTTTAACGTGGTTTTCAATAAGTGCTGTAACCAGTCAGCCATCACATTTAGGCTGAGTGTCCACATTCAGGTTTTTTGCTGCAGTTTTTGAAGTCAAAGCCAGAAACAGATCATATTCGGAAGAAATGTGTAAAGGAAAGACTGAGTCTAATCTACTTTTTCAATTCACACCTGGCTTTTGGTATCTAAAACTGAATAAAAAATCAGAATATACAAATACAGCCCTAATCTACCGACATGTGAAGGGAATAACAATGGCACCTGCCAAGGGGTGGAAGAACCACCCATCACTCATAGAATTAAAAGCACCTGCCTACTATTATGTAGGTTCACTTTGTACCACCAAACAGTTCTGACCCACTGAGGCATAGGTTCCACAAGATCTCTAAAGATCTCAAGTATCTGGAACCTATATATTAGCAGCATATCCTTTAAATTCCAAACATGTTATCCTACTGAAAGAGGCCACTGCCAACAGAGAATAAGGTTGCCTTTGAGAGGTATACAGGTCTACTTGGTCTACAGCAAGGTTTAGGAAGATGGTACATGTCAAAGTAATATTCACTTCAATGCCAGGACCTAAGGTTTCCTAGCAGAACAATGCCTACAACAGAGATCACTAACCTCCTGCACTCCACACTCCTCCTGCACACTGAATGTACAACTCCCAAAATATTCCTTTCACTTCTATGGGAGTTACAAAAACAGCCCCGTACGTGTGTATGCTAGTTTCACAGCAGCTGGAGTGCTGAAGATTGCTGATCTCTGGCCTACAGCATCATGCTGTCTCCATCACTTCAGAATTGCTAGTACTTTGTTAGGTTCATTTACAAGAGCTTTTTACATGCAACCTCTCTATTATGGTAAGGACGAAACTGCAAATTTAGACATTGTGTGTTTTTGGATCATTGTTATATAACCTAGTTATGCCTCTGTATACAGATGAGATGACCATGTAATCTCCTAAGAACTTACTGGTACAGTGTCAAACCTGAAGCTTTTCTGAAAAAGTCCCTGAAGCACAATGTAATCCCTATCCCTCATTCCACTGAAACCAACCCATACTTGACTTTTCTCATGATGTTTGTATTGTACTATGCTAAACCCACTTTAATCAAGACATGATGGCATCTTTGAGTTTAAAGAATTCAACCTGACTATTTTTTAAGGTAGTCTTCAGGTAATGTATTTGCATTATTGGCATACATGAGATTAGTATCTATGATTTGCTCATGTACTGAAATAAAATCTATTACTGTGTCTAGAAAGAGGAATGGGCCATAATCTTTGTATCTTCACCTAGTATATGTGCATTAAAAAAAGGCTAGAAGCAGAGAGAAGTGAAGAGGAAAGATCACCCACCTTCCAGTTAAACCACTGTGTATTTTATAGAAAAACAGTTTAACAAGAAAGTATACAGGTAGTGTCACAAATAGCATATTTAACAAAAATGCTATTTTTTTTCTTGCATCATTTTACCTGGTGTTTTTTCACAGCCTGGTGTTAGCTGTAAGACAATAGAGAACTGTGAAATGTGGTACAAAAACAGTGGATGTTTATGCCATTTGTTCTCTTTTTGTGTCAGTGGCATGCTCTAGGTGTGAATTGTTTTAGGTATTTTCATATATCTCTATTTGAATTAAAATGCCTAAAAGGCATGTAAAATGAAAAAAGAAAAAGGTGGAGTAATTGGGGGATGGGATATAGGAAAAAACAACAAAAAATGTGCGCCCGAGGAGAGTGAATGCGGCCAATAGGTAGAGTATGGTCAGGTAAAAGGAAGGAACGGAGTATATAATCCTATAGTAGGCAGCAACACACTAAAAGAACAAAAACGGCTTACCAAAGGGTATGCCGCGATAAACAAGTGTTAAAAGAGAGGGATAGTAGTGCGCCAACTAAAGTGGATATCCGATAGTCATAAATGAAGTGGTACACACTATGACGATACTGTTATTAAGTAATAAAAAAACAAATCAGAAAATATAGTGGAGATAGATAAGTGCAGAAGTGGTGACGGATCTGATGCAGTTATACAATTGAAATCACCGATATGAAATCCGCATATATGAGTCCACTTACTTCACCAGGGAGGGGGTACTGGGATAAGCATAAAACACCCGTACCTCTCCCTCCCTCGCCGAGGTCGCTTGTAAAGATGATGGATATACTACGTCCCTTAAATGGAAGAATCTTGGACTTCTTTAGTGGTAGGTATCTAGTTTGATTTTATTTTCATAAAATAGCTCAACGTGTTTCGGGGAGTAAAGTGGTCCCCTTCTTCAAGAGCAGAAATGACATAAATAAACATAAGACACTTACATATATATATATATATATACTGATGATAGTGAAACAGCCATGTGCATCCATTCGCGCGCCAGAGGAGGCGGATGCCTCACTTCCGGTTCCTGTCAGAAATGGGACCGGAAGTGACGTTGCGCTCCAACCGTGGAACGCACAGAATGTTGATAATAAATTACATATAGTAATAGTTAAATTCAGGGCCCAACAGATTCGCAATAAGTTTAGCAGAGTCAGGTTTAATGGATGAAGACAATATTAGGGTGAATTGAGGTGAGCTGGATAGGTGGACTATAACGGGCCCATATGTGTTGAGACTTCCGCTCACGTGATTGGGACAGTGCGTTCCAAGTTGGAACTCAAGACCGATGAGGTGGGTAAAACATAAGAAAATCCAGTTAAGTCCAAGGGAAAAAATATATGTATGAGAGTTAGGGTGTGTATTTGTGACATTTATCAGAGATGGAGAAAGAGCAAATGATCATGTGACCAGTAGTTCCACTATATGCATTCCAGGCTGGTACGCACGTTGAAAACGCTACTGGAAAGGACGAGAAAGGGGAGGGGTTTGAGTGACAGCGCTGCCAACTATGACCCAAATTGTGGTCTATATTAGTATACAATGCAGACACGTCCAAGGTAACCCAATACATATCGGTTTTCCAGTGGAAGTCCTCTCTTTCACTTCACATATTGACAAGAATACAGCTATCTTTCTAGATCTCAGATTATATAGCCAAAACAACAAGATCACTACCAGTACTCATTTTAAAACAGTCGATTCTAATAGCTACCTAGACTTTTCAAGTTGTCACTATAAACAATGGAAAAAAAACATTCCCTATGGACAGATGAGAAGGATTAGGAGAAACTGCACAGATGACTCCACCTTAATAGATCAGCTTAGCATTCTAAAGACAAGGTTTAACGAGAAAGGGTATCCCTCAGGACTGATCGCAGATTCAATGAGTACAGTCTTGAAAGAGACACAACAAACTAGCCTTATACCTAAAGATAGAATTAGACCCACTAAATCCAAGGGACCAAACTTCATCACTAGATACAATACAAGGTTCCAGAGTATAAAATCCATTGTATCCAAACACTGGTCCATTCTACTAAAAGATCCGATTATAGGCAAAGATCTACCAAAACGACCCTCCGTCACGTACAGGAGAGCCCAGACCCTCAAGAACCTATTAGCTCTATCATGCCCCAAAACCTCAACTCCAGATCAACTTACAGGCAACAAAAAACAGCTGGCCAGCTCCTATAGGTGTAATATCAGCCGGTCCAAATGCTGCAAGGCTATCCAACATAACATGAATCAGGAGACTGTCTCCACCACTGGGGAGACTATCCAGCTTAAGCACCCCATGAATTGTGGCTCAAGTTATGTTAGCTACATGATACAATGCCCATGCAGACTACAATATATCGGAAGAACCACACAATCTCTTAGGGAAAGATTAAACCAACACCGTTACAACATAAAAAAGAAATATTTAAAACAGAGTGTATCCAGGCATTTTTATGAATATCATAATAGTGATTTTAGTGGACTATCCATCATACCAATAGATTTGATCCCCAATTCATACCAACAACTATGCAAAAAAGAAATGTTCTGGATTTTCCGTTTTAATACCCTTACCCCCTCTGGTCTGAACGAAACACTTGAATATAATAATTATTGAATACATATATAAACAATGAGTTTTTAAATTTAAATATATATCCCTCTACTGAAATCATTAATTGGGAATTAACTATCTCTTTCAATCTATCTGGAATATGTTGTTTTCTTTATGATGGGTTCCCCTTTTTTTTTTTTTTATATATGTCTCCCCTATATAGGTCTCTTTTATGTTATGTTTTATTATTTTATGCACATATTATCTAAGAAAAACGTTTTATAAGGTTTGTATTTATCATAATTATTGATTGCGTTCTGGTATTATAGGATCATTCATTTGAGATTCTTTATCTTCATATTTATTTTTATTTGTATTTTAGATTTCATTATATATTCTCTTTATTGAGCCATTATTTAGATCACCTGGAAAAGGTATCCCTGGTGTCCATATAGTCATAGTTGGCAGTGCTGTCACTCAAACCCCTCCCCTTTCGCGCCCATATAGTCATAGTTGGCAGGGCTGTCACTCAAACCCCTCCCCTTTCTCGTCCTTTCCAGTAGCGTTTTCAACGTGCATTCCAGCCTGGAACGCATATAGTGGAACTACTAGTCACATGATCATTTGCTCTTTCTCCATCTCTGATAAATGTCACAAATACACACCCTAACTCTCATACATATATTCTTTCCCTTGGACTTAACTGGATTTTCTTATGTTTTACCCACCTCATCGGTCTTGCGTTCCAACTTGGAACGCCCTGTCCCAATCATGTGAGCGGAAGTCTCAACACATATGGGCCCGTTATAGTCCACCTATCCAGCTCACCTCAATTCTCCCTAATATTGTCTTCATCCATTAAACCTGACTCTGCTAAACTTATTGCGAATCTGTTGGGCCCTGAATTTAACTATTACTATATGTCATTTATTATCAACATTCTGTGCGTTCCACGGTTGGGGCACAACGTCACTTCCGGTCCCATTTCTGACGGGAACTGGAAGTGAGGCGTCCGCCTCCTCTGGCGCGCGAATGGATGCACATGGCTGTTTCACTATCATCAGTATATATATATATATGTAAGTGTCTTATGTTTATTTATGTCATTTCTGCTCCTGAAGAAGGGGACCACTTTACTCCCCGAAACGCGTTGAGCTATTTTATGAAAATAAAATCAAACTAGATACCTACCACTAAAGAAGTCCAAGATTCTTCCATCTAAGGGACGTGGTATATCCATCATCTTTACAAGCGACCTCGGCGAGGGAGGGACAGGTACGGGTGTTTTATGCTTATGCCAGTACCCCCCTCCCTGGTGAAGTAAGTGGACTCATATATGCGGATTTCATATTGGTGATTTCAATTGTATAACTGCATCAGATCCGTCACCACTTCTCCACTTATCTTTTATGCTGTCGATGAATGCAGACTATCCGGTTTCCCGGTTGCTTCAGTAGAATTAATCTGATCTTTATTTTATTATTTTTTTGTATTTTCTGATTTGTTTTTTTATTACTTAATAACACTATTGTCATAGTGTATACCACTTCATTTATATCCACTTTAGTTGGCGCACTACTATCCCTCTCTTTTAACACTTAAAAGGCATGTAAAAATTTGTGAAGAAAAAAAACACTTGTTAAAACATAAAATTTTAATTTACTATCATCTTGTTTCATCATTACCTCTTCACATGCACAGAAAATGGTCTAGTGGTCTTCTCAAATGGCCAATGTGCATAGTATAGGATGGGACAAAAAATCTGTCACAGGAAATGTGGTGTAGATAGTAGGGTGGTCTTCTCAAAAATGTGATCCTATGGAGAGAAATACTAAGAACATATACATTTGGAAAGTGCCATTAATTCCATGGTGCTGTGCATCAACATGGGGTTATAAATACATAATATAAAACACAATAAACAAGTAACTAGTAACAGACTGTACAGAGGGGAGAGGACCCTGAACGCAAGAGCTTACCATCTACAAGAGAAGTGGAAGAACACAGTAGGTGGGGGTAAAAGCTGCTCATTTGGCTGTGTGGAGGCAGCATGCTTATTGCAGGTGGTAGGCTTTCCTGAAGAGGTGGGTTTTCAGGTTATTTTTGAAGGTTTGGATGTTGGACAAGAGTCTGATATGCTGAGGAAGTTGGTTCCAGAGTATGAGAGATGCAGGTAAGAAATCTTGTAGTTGATTCTGGTAGGATCAGGGATTACGTGTGGGGATGTATCGAGAAAGCAGGTCAGAGATATAAGGAGGGGACAGGTTGTGGATGGCTTTATATGTAGTTGTGAGTATTTTAAACTGAATTCACTGGGCAATGGGTTGCCAGTGAAGAGATTGCCAGGTGGTGGGGTTTTAGGGGAGAAACTGGGAGAAAGGTACAGTATATTAACCGGGCTGCATAGTTGAAAATTGATTGAAGGGGAGAGAGAGTGCTAGATGGGAAGCCACAGAGGAGAATGTTGCAGTAGTCCATGCAGGAGATGATGATGGCATGCACTAGCATTTTAGTTGACACAGGGCTAAGGAAGGAGCAAATACAAGAGATGTTCTTAAGTTGTAAGGAGCAAGTGGAGGTGAGAGTTTGGATGTGTGGTTAAAAGGACAGGGCAGAATCAAATGTTATCCCCAGGCAACAGACCTGCGAGACTGGCAAGAGCATTGTGCTATTAACTGTAATGGATAGGTTAGGTAGGGGGGCATGCTGAGTTTCAGGAAGCAGGAGAAGAATGAAGATATAGCCGACAGACACGCTGGGATTCTGGATAGTAGGGAAGTGACACCTGGGCCAGAAAAGTTGATTTGATTATTATCAGCATAGATGTGGTACTGGAAGCTGCCCCATGTAAAATGTGTAAATGGTGAAAAGTAGGGGACCCAGGACAGAGATGGACAGAAACAGAGAGGGAGCGTAATGAGGAGGTGGAGGTGGTGTGTGAATGGGAAACACCGAAGGTTCTTTTGTTGTGGTACGAGGAGATCCAGGAGACGGACAGGTCTTG
This sequence comes from Rhinella marina, assembly GCA_900303285.1. NCBI lineage: Eukaryota > Metazoa > Chordata > Amphibia > Anura > Bufonidae > Rhinella > Rhinella marina. The sequence goes on along the minus strand of ONZH01002393.1, from coordinate 61,897 downwards.
GATGCTGAAGGAAGAGAGGGTTTGTAACATGAGAGAGAGTGGCAAACAGTAGAGGACAGGTCAAGGAGAAGGAGCACAGAGCATTGACATTTAGCTTTGGAAGTTAGATCTCTGGCGACTTTGGCTTGAACAGTTTCAGTGGAATTATTGGGTATTAAGCTGAATTTCAGCTGATTAAAAAGTGAGCAGTATCAGAGGTGGGAGGACAATATAACAGTTGGAGGGGTGATGCAATACTTTCCTGGTCAGCTAATCTAAGGTCTTGTTCCAGTGGTTGGGTTCCAGTAGGTGGTCTCCAAGAGCTTTTTACTGCATGTTTTGCATGCCTCATGTTCATTATTAGACAGGAAATGAAAGAGTATGCTGGTGGTGGCAGGCGACAGGTCCAGTGTATATTCCTGCTAGAAATAGTGTAGGTGGTCAATAATGGAAATAGGGTAAAATACCTCAAGGATTAGCTAGGGAAATAGAAGCTGAATACCACAAAGAGTTTGGAGTCGTAGCTGAGGGGTAGAGAGATGCTGCCTTGTCCAGGCGTCCTGGAAGCAGATGAGGCTTGTAAAACAGACAGGCCTGTACCAGAAACCAGTTTCAGCTGGAAAAAGGAACATTAAAAAAAAAAGGGACACTGTCTTCTTGTGAATGCATATATGCAACAAAGATCAACAGAGAATACAATAATGTGGAACCAATAATAGGAGACTGAGATACAAAATCCTCAAACACCTACTGTTTAACCATTATAAAGTATACAGAAAAGTGTCACCAAGAAAAACTATAAATAATAAAATTGAATGATGCAGTAATCTTACAGTGGGGAAAAACCTAGTGAATGACCTGCAGAAAGCTGGGACCAACGTAACAAAGGCTACCGTCAGTAACACACTATGCCACCAGGGTCTCAGATCCTGCAGTGCCAGACGTGTCCCCCTGCTTAAGCCAGTACATATCTGAGCCCATCTGAAGTTTACTAGAGAGTATTTGGATGTTCCTTAAGAGTATTGGGAGACTGTCATATGGTCAGATGAAACCAAAGTAGAACTTGTCGTGTTTGAAGGAGAGTGAATGCTGAGTTGCATCCAAAGAACACCATACCTACTGTGAAGCATGGGGGTGGCAACATCATGCTTTGGGGCTGTTTCTCTGCAAAGGGACCAGCACGACTGATCCGTCTACATGAAAGAATGAATGGGGCCATGTATTGTGAGATTTTGAGTGCAAACCTCCTTCCATCAGCAAGGGCATTGAAGATAAAACGTGGCTGGGTCTTTCAGCATGACAATGATCCCAAGCACACCGCCAAGGCAACGAAGGAGTGGCTTCGTAAGAAGCATTTCAAGGTCCTGGAGTGGCCTAACCGGTCTCCAGATCTCAACCCCATAGAAAACCTTTGGAGGGAGTTGAAAGTCCGTGTTGCCCAGCGACAGCCCCAAAACATCACTGCTCTAGAGGAGATCTGCATGGAGGAATGGGCCAACATACCAGCAACAGTGTGTGCCAACCTTGTGAAGACTTACAGAAAACGTTTGACCTCTGTCATTGCCAACAAAGGATATATAACAAAGTATTGAGATGAACTTTTGTTATTGACCAAATACTTATTTTCCACAATAATTTGCAAAGAAATTCTTTAACAATCAGACAATGTGATTTTCTGGATTTCTTTTCTCATCTTGTCTCTCATAGTTGAGGTCTACCTATGATGTCAATTACAGGCCTCTCTCATCTTTTTAAGTGGGAGAACTTGCACAATTGGTGGCTGACTAAATACTTTTTTCCCCCACTGTATATTGCAGACCTTATGTGCTGTGGGCCACTAGAAACTGTTCTAAATAGTAATTGTTATATAGTTTGTATAAGTTACAAGAAGAATACAACTAATTGACTATCCATTGACCAAAAATCATTAATGATGCTATTTATTATATTCTGTTATCAAGTAACGATGTATCACAGAGAACAGTAAATGATCCTTGACAAACATACAGTGATGTTGTAATATTAATATCACCCCAGCCCTCATACAGTTTGTCTGAGCAGTCACATTTCCTGTGACCATTGAGGCACTGCACATAACAACCCCCAGCTAGATTATAGCTCCTCCCACTCAGCTAATTACATAGAGACTTTCCTATAACCGATCCTAACAACGCCTATCTAGTTTACAGCTCCTCCCACCTAGCTAGTTACATAGACAGTCCCCAATCATTGACACGCCCATGGACATAACATCACAGGAAATAAGAGAGAGCTCCATAGACATGGTCATGTGAACACAGCCCAGGACAGAAGATAGGAGCAATAAAGGTAAAAGAAATACTTTACAAAAGTACAGCTACCATAATGTGTGATTATTTTGAAGGATGCTGGTGCAAACCGTAACACCCCTTTAAGCTAGACCACACACTGACAGTCACAGCATCTATTACTTATAATACCGTAACATCATTTTCTATAAAATCAGTAAGATGAACTAAACATATTACATCTTGCAAGTGCCAAGAGAATTTCCTTTCACTTGAATACAGTAAATGACTACATACATGACTAGCTAAGCATAATTGTCAGAGATTGCTGTCATATACAGTTCTTTGCAGGCAATGCAAACTCTCCCATCCATGCACTCCTGGCTCTGCAGAATTGCAGATATCCTAAAGAGTCATTTCCCACTGCACTGGAATGCAAAGTTCAGCATATAAGATGTTTACCGTATGGTTTCTGTGGCTGCACACAATAGATTGATCTCTCTTCAGACTACACAGATATCTCAAATAATTCTTGCCATTAAATGCACACACAGCCCAGCAGTGGGCAAAAGACAATGGATTAAAGAACAGCCAAGGCCTTGGAGAAAACGTAGAGGAATATACAGTACAGCTGCATAATTCCCTATTTTCTCCACTTGTACTCAATGGTTCAATGAGGGTGCAGTAATTAAAATAAGATAATTGGTGTTTGATGTGCTGTAGCTACAACAAAAACATGAAAACAACTGCAGAAATTAAGTTTCATGTGGAAGATGTTCTTAAAATGATGTATAACATCTAATTGCTCACGAACATTTCCACTTTGTACCTTATTTTTTATCAAAATGCAGTGGAAATCGAGAATAGCACATAATTATATACAAGTTTACAGAAGGGTTCTGCCATTTCTATAGCTCATTAGTATAGTTGGCTCCTGCTTGATCTTTAGCTTGTTCTTTGCTGCCCTCAAGTGGATTCCTGCGGTATTACATACACCTGACACTTGTAAGTACATCCACTATAAGTAAACATCATTATTTGGCTTAACAAAACAAATTTAAACATAATGTAGTTTTATATTCAGGTTTTTTTCATGACATAGTCGGCAAGGTTAAACTAAATGCTCTCACATTTATTATTGAACACCATAAGTAGTTGTCGGTTTATGTTGTAAAGTGAACTCTATTGAAAGCTTTTTTTTATTATTTAGTTTCTATGGAAACCCTTTTCAAAAAGCAAATTTCTAACAGAAATAAAAGCTGTATGAGGAATCACAAGTACCAGAATTATTTGTGCACTTGTGAGATTCATTTGAAAGGGGGTGAGGTACAGTCATGCATGATATTAAGGTTTCTAGCGGTGGTCAGGACTTTATTAACTCGTTGATTGCTGCAGGCTTCAACAGCATGATTATTTAGGCAATTAATGGGTTGATTATCTATGAAAACAAATGCCAATGAGAAAAAAGTCTTATTGTTGGCTGTGATGTGGGTAGTGTATGTGGAGCAGCTGTGCTCACACTGTATTGTCTATTAACATGTTAATTAGACCATATCCCCCAAGCATAGCATGAAAGACAGGGATAGACATGATAAAGTTGGAGTTCATCTGGAATTAACTATAATTAAGTCAATTTCAGTTAAACCTGATGAAGCCGTAGCAGATGCAACAAATGTGCTTACACTCACTAATGGATAACGAAATGTCACTAACAGTGCTTGACTACCTACAGTACCTTATATGAGTTATGCGATGATAATATACATTAACAGAAATATTCTGGAAACTCCTTTGCTGAAGAAGTAGAAAATGACATATCTAATAGAACAGTGTGTTAAAAAAAAATTGTATGCTTAGTTGGATCAGTTTAAAACATACATTTTAATTTTAGGTCCCATATACATATCAGAGCCTAGTGACCAAGCCTCTATGCAGGGGTGCACCTAGCCTTTCTGCTGCCTGAGGAGAAAACTAAAATAGCCTCCCCATGCCAATTTCTTAACCTAACCCCTTTGCCACAATAAAAGCACTCACTGCCCATGGCCCTTTCGCTGCCGCCCTGTTGCTCCAACCTGGTGCTGCCTGAGGCGATCGCCTCACCTGGCCTCATTGGTGGTGCACCCCTGCCTCTATGTCAGCATGTGTATTTCTGTGGTCTGTCATGGCCTGCTTGTTCAGATGCTGCATGTATATACAGAGAAATGTTACCTCTCAGTAAGGCTTCTATGATAGAATAACTTAATACATATGGCATCCGATGAAGCATGGCAGAATCCGACACAAAATCTTCCATATGCTTAAATGTATGACGGTGCAGCACGAGACCTTATACGTGTATTATAGATCTGCACCACATGGAGATTGTATAAAACTATAATATGGTCATGAGCTTCACTCTTTGTTCCCTGACACATTGTGGCATAGTCATGGATATTGTACACACAGTGGCATAAGCACAGAACATAAAATGGCATTGGATAGAAAATGTACGGATATGAATCATGACCACAATAGACTATACTGGCTGGGGCCCATACATCAATATAGTTGTTCTGGTTCAGTGCAGGAGGACGCTGGCGAAAGGGTTTGGGGAGGAGTCTGATAAGTGGAGAAAGAGGCAGTTTTCTCTTGTAAGATAAATTAAGGTGGATTTAGACTGCCCAATTTTCATATAATCCCAATAACAAAGATGGGCTCCAAATAATTAAATAGAGCTATACGTGTGTAAATACCGAAATATACATGCCAATATCGAAAACACACGCAAACATATGTAGGACGACATATTAGCTTTATTATTATATCAAAGTATTAATAAAAACATTTCAAAAAGTAAATGGTGGTGGCATACAAAAATAGAGGGGCTATCTGGAAAGTACAAGCAATATATCAAATGGCAAAGCAGCGGGATACCACGTTATAAACAATACATATATGGTTAAAGTGCCAGTGCAAGAATTAATAACAATACATCAAAATCCCAAAGCCATCAAACACGTACAAAATAATACAGACCAGTGCTTCCTCTGACCCCAACGCACGTTTCGCTATCGCTTCCTCAGGGGTAAGCTGACCCTGATGTTGTGGTGACAATTGACCATGGTATCTGAGGAGTTAAGTGTCTGCAATTTCAGGCATTAGCACTGGGAGTCTGTTGTGTGAAACAGCATGTACCCGGTGGCAATGGTGTCCACTCCGCTCCCAAGGCGCCATCTTTAAAAGGACGACATACACTGTACATGTATGGTGCATGTCGTCTAGGGATTTTTAATGTTGCGGCTGTTTGTTGGTGGCCTGTAATTCTCAGAATGATGGCAAGTCTAAGGTAGCTTGGGAGTAGTGCCTTGTAGCTGGTAGGCCTTAGAGGCCAAAAGTATATATTAGATCAGGAATCAGCAACCTTTGACACTCCAGCTGCTGTGAAACTACAACTCCCAGCATGCAAACTTACTCGGCTGGTCTTGCAACTCCCACAAAAGTGAAAGGATTCTGGGAGTTGTAGTTTCAGAACAGCTGGAGTGCCGGAGGTTATTGATCCCTGTATTAGATGGTCCATTAGGTAAAACTAGTAACCTAGGAGATAGAGTTTGCACTTTGTAAAGATTTCATCTATAAAACAGGAGGAGGTTGATTTTAATATACATACATACAGCACATTTAAATCCATTGCATCGAAATAATTTTAGTATTCCAGTAGTGACAACTTATCCTCTACCCACAGGATAACTACTAGATTGGCAAGGATCCCACTGATCACAAAAACAGAGACCCTGTATCTCTTGAGGCCCTCCAAAAATTAACAGAGCTTAAGGTCAGGCATGTGCACTGCCACTCCATTCATCTCTATGGGAGTTCCAAAAATAGCCAAGTGCTATTCTCATTTGTATCTGGAACTCCCATAGAGATTAATGAAGTGGCAGTGCGAATGCCCGACCTACCTCTCCATTCATTTTCCGGGCCCCAAGGGTATGAGGTCCCCAAATCTTGTGATCAGAGGTCCCAATGGTAGGAACTACTTTTCAACAAATCATATAGCGTCCAAACGTACGCCATGATAACCTATGGGCAGTTGGGCAGATTAAACATATACATCAGGAGAATTTCCTACATGCTGCAAATGGCAAGGACATGCAGTCTGGCACTTAGCAGTAATCCGCATGGACAGGGATGTACCTACTGCTGTAGCAGCTGCTATGGGTCCCACACCAGCAGGGGGTCACTGGGGAAGCAGCCAGCACTAATAGTTTAGTCACATACAGGGACCACTACCAGCCGCAGCAAGGGGCTTGGCATACCCTACAGTCTGATTCCTCCATCCAGCGCTGTGCTTGTAGACATCCGCATTTTCAGCAAGCCAGAAGAGGAAGTAACTGCCAAACAAGAACCTTGGCTGTTCTGGTAAATGATAAAGGCAAGGGAAAGAAAGCAGGACCAAAAGAAAGGAGCAGAGCAAGAGAGAAATGCGGAGGACAAGACTGCAGGAAAGTGAAGAGGAAACAAGCTGCATCTGACTATGTACTGCATGTGTCCTCACCACTGACTATATACTATATACTGTATGTGTCCTCACCACTGACTATATACTATATACTGTATGTGTCCTCACCACTGACTATGTACTATATACTGTATGTGTCCTCACTAGTGACTATACTGCATGTCTTCTCACCATTGACTATATACTTTATACTGTATGTGTCCTCACCACTGACTATATACTATATACTGTATGTGTCCTCACTACTGACTATATACTGTACTATATACTGTATGTGTCCTCACCGCTGACTATGTACTATATACTGTATGTGTCCTCACCACTGACTATATACTATATACTGCATGTGTCCTCACCACTGACTATATACTATATACTGTATGTGTCCTCACCACTGACTATATACTATATACTGTATGTGTCCTCACCACTGACTATGTACTATATACTGTATGTGTCCTCACCACTGACTATATACTATATACTGCATGTGTCCTCACCACTGACTATATACTATATACTGTATGTGTCCTCACCACTGACTATATACTTTATACTGTGTGTGTCCTCACCACTGACTATCTAATATATAAAGCTGAGTGTATGTGTGTGTGTGTGTGTGTGTGTGTGTATGTCCGTTAAAGGAATCCGCACCGCTACAGCTACAATCACAAAATTTGCACACATGTACATCAAGTGTCCGGGAAGGTTTTAGAACAGTTTTCAGCTCTCCAGGACGTACCGTTCCTGAGATATTCCCAAAAAATATTATCAGCCAATAGAAGCTCACAGGCACACACCAGGTTTCTATGACAACCTAGCCAGTTCACTGCTGTAGGTCTGCATTAAAGAGGCAGAGCACTGTGGATGACAATGGTAAAGGGGTATTTCGGTTACCATAAATATAACTTATGTCTTAGACTAATTCATCATCAATCATTACCTCATATAATGTAAATTTCACATATTTACCATTCAGTAGTAATAAAAGATGTTTTCTTCCACTGCTACCCACCTTCCTCCTAAATTACTATGGCATTGACCTGTAATTCAGGCCACCGTCAAAAGAAAAACCTCCAGATCCCTGGTGGGACCTCCAGATCCCACTAAGTCACGCCCCTGACTCAGTCAGGCCACGCCCCTTCCATGTCGCATTTGACCGGGATTAAAAATTTAGGTAAAAATCACCTTCTGTCAGATACAGGGGTGGGGTGAGGGTGACTTTCTCCCTGCAGCTCATTGCTCAGTGCTGCTGCTGAGAGTGAGCTGTTCAAAAGGACATCCCTGTGTCCATCCAGGCCCTGCGCATGACAGAGAACAGGGAGTATGAAAGCCAGACTGTCCAGCCTAAAACAAGACCTCTGGCCACCCTAGGGCCAAGCTGATGTTAGGGTGGCCAGATGTCTGGCTTTAAGCTGGACAGTCCAGTTTTCTGGCTACCTGTTCTCCGTCCGACGCAGTACCTGGACAGACACAGGGATGTCCACCCTTTCAGTAGCTCAGACTCAGACAGCTTCTCCTCCGTGTCTTCACGGAGCCAGGGGGGCATCGCCTCATGTTTAGTGGTGTGTCTTCATGGGAACTGGGGGCGCTGTTTCACATTTGGGGGAATGGCCGGTGAGGTCTGGCTTTCTGGGGTGAAGACAGTGGCCACTCTAGCTGCTGTGGAGGTCACAGTTAAAGGGACGGGCTTCTGTAGAGGTCACTGTTAAAGGGGCGGGCAGCTGTAGAGGTCACTGTTAAAGGGGCGGGCTGCTGTAGAGATCACTGTTAAAGGGGCGGGCTGCTGTAGAGGTCATTGTTAAAGGGGAGGGCCGCTGTAGAGGTCACTGTTAAAGGGGAGGGCCGCTGTAGAGGTCACTGTTAAAGGGGCGGGCCGCTGTAGAGGTCACTTTTAAAGGGGCTGGCCGCTGTAGAGGTCACTGGTAAAGGGGTGGGCTGCTGTAGAGGTCACTGTTAAAGGGGCGAGCACTGTAGAGGTCACTCTTAATACCTTTTAAGACACACAAACAGTAAATGAAATAAATTAAATATACCTGGGCAAAGCCAGGTCCTTCAGCTAGTATACTATATACTGTATGTGTCCTCACCACTGACTATATACTATATACTGTATGTGTCCTCACTAGTGACTATACTGCATGTGTTCTCACCACTGACTATATACTTTATACTGTATGTATCCTCAATACTGACTATATTCTATATACTGCATGTGTCCTCACCACTGACTATATTCTATATACTGCATGTGTCCTCACCACTGACTATATATTATACACTGTATGTGTACTCACTACTGACTATATTCTATATACTGCATGTGTCCTCACTACTGACTATATTCTATATACTGCATGTGTCCTCACCACTGACTATATATTATACACTGTATGTGTACTCACTACTGACTATATTCTATATACTGCATGTGTCCTCCACTGACTATATACTATAAACTGTATGTGTCCTCACTAGTGACTATACTGCATATGTTCTCACCACTGACTATATACTTTATACTGTATGTATCCTCACTACTGACTATATTCTATATACTGCATGTGTCCTCACTAACTATATTCTATATACTGTATGTATCCTTACCACTGACTATATTCTATACACTGTATGTGTACGCATTACTGACTATATTCTATATACTGCATGTGTCCTCACCACTGACTATATACTATACACTGTATGTGTACTCACCACTGACTATATACTTTATACTGTATGTATCCTCACTACTGACTATATTCTATATACTGCATGTGTCCTCACCACTGACCATATTCTATATACTGCATGTGTCCTCACCACTTACTATATATTATACACTGTATGTGTACTCACTACTGACTATATTCTATATACTGCATGTGTCCTCACTACTGACCATATTCTATATACTGCATGTGTCCTCACCACTGACTATATATTATACACTGTATGTGTACTCACTACTGACTATATTCTATATACTGCATGTGTCCTCCACTGACTATATACTATAAACTGTATGTGACCTCACTAGTGACTATACTGCATGTGTCCTCACCACTGACTATATTCTATATACTGCATGTGTCCTCACCACTGACTATATATTATACACTATATGTGTACTCACTACTGACTATATTCTATATACTGCATGTGTCCTCACTAGAGATGAGCGAGCATGCTCGTCCGAGCTTGGTGCTCGTTCGAGTATTACGGTACTCGTAAGTGCTCACTGCTCGGACGAGTATCTCGCCATGCTCGAGGAAATGGCAACTTCCGCATTGTGCATTTTTGGCGCCTATAAACGCAGCCAATCACAAGCCAGGAGACTCTGCCGTACACCCAGCATCACGTGGGGCCCTTACATGTCGATAGCAGGGGTTGGCTGGCCTGATCAGGTGACCCTGGAATATACTAGTGACTGGCTGCTGTGCTCGGCTCAGATGCCGTCTGGATGTCGTTAGGGATAGAGCTGCTGCCTTTCAGGTACAGTGTTAGGGCCTGCATTTAGTTCTCTGTTAGGCAGGAATCACCCACAAAGAACCCAACAGCCCTTCTAAGGGCTACAAGAATTTTTTTTTTGTCTCCTGGCTTGGCTGGCTGGCTGGCACTAGTAGTGCAGCTATCGCCATATATAGCCCTTTTTTTTTTATTATTGTTATATCTCAGTGATACAAATCCATTTCATACAGCAGTGTGGAACCATTCTGTGTGTCACAGTTCAGCTGTCCACTCACTACAATCCGTATTTTCTGTCCAGGTGACACATTCTGTACGTCACTTAATCCAACAAGGTCTTTTGCTCTCACTTATATAGCTTGATCACAAAAATCTCTGTGCGACATTTGTCTGGGTCGCAGTCAAAATAGCCACCGTCAGCAGGGTGTAAGTTAGGTCTACGATAGTTTCTGCACGTCACGTTCCAAAAAAAACAAAACTAAAAAAAAAATATAAAAAAATATATATATAAAAAAAATTGTTTCTTTGTTGTTTTAGCTCAGTGATACGAATCCATTTCACACAGCTGTGTGGAACCATTCTGTGTGTCACAGTTCAGCTGTCCACTCACTACAATCCGTATTTTCTGTCCAGGTGACACTTTCTGTACGTCACTTAATTAAACCAGACTGAACAAGTTTGTGGGTTTCAGTACAGCAGGCCTATTTATTTTTTGTTTTTTTATATAATACACTTATATACAGAAAATGTTGAACCCCAGGGCTAAGGGTCGAGGACGAGGGCGTGGGCATGGGCATTCAATTACTGCAGGGGGCAGAGGCCGTGGTCCTGGGCAGGGTGAGACAGTACCTGCTGATGAGGGAGCAGGGGAATGCCACAGAGCTACACTCCCTAGCTTCATGTCTCAACTTACAGGGACACGTGGTAGAGGACTGTTGAAACCACAACAGTGCGAACAGCTGATGTCGTGGATTGCGGACAATGCTTCAAGTAATTTGTCCACCAGTCAGTCTTCCTCGCAGTCCACCCACGTTACTCAAGGGAGCACTCCTCTGGCTCCTCCACCTCAACCTCCTTCCCCCCAGTCTGCCCCCCACCTACAGGCCCTCTCTCCAAACAATTTACGTCTTTTTCCTATCTTTCTCTCTCTCCAAACTATTTTTCCAGATAGCTGCCATATACGGTATTAAACTGAGAAGAATACATAGAACACATGCCACACTTGATCGAGCTCATAATTTACAACTGTACCGGTTGATGCTAAATTTTTAAGTTGGGGTCCTGCGTCGTCATTCAAACTCCATCCAGCTGTTGTCACCACCACACACGCTAGCCCAGGGGGCACTCCTCTGGCTCTTCCAGCTCAACCTCCTTCCCCCCAGCCTGCCCCCCACCTACAGGCCCTCTCTCCAAACAATTTACGTCTTTTTCCTATCTTTCTCTCTCTCCAAACTATTTTTCCGGATAGCTGCCATATACGGTATTAAACTGAGTAGTATACATAGAACACATACCACACTTGATCAATCTCATAATTGACAATTGTACCGGTTGATGCTAAATTTTTAAGTTGGGGTCCTGTGTCGTCATTCGAACTCCATCCGGCTGTTGTCACCACCACACACGCTAGCCCAGGGGGCACAGCTCAACCTCCTTCCCCCCAGCCTGCCCCCCACCTACAGGCCCTCTCTCCAAACAATTTACCCGGGTAGGGGACGTATTAGATATTGTACTGATTTTTTTTGGGTTCTTCTTTTAATTGCCTCCTGCGATAGATGGGAATCGAACCTGGGTCAACTGCTTGGGAAGCAGCTATGCTCACCACTTTACCACCAACAGCCACAGCAACTGATAAGAACAGATACTAAACTTGATGTCAGCCAACATTTCGACAATCGATAACCCGAAATGGATCCGCCGTCGAGCCCGGCGTTCGGCCACCCTGAACATTTCACATACTCTGACCGAGTCTGACCCTGGGGCCGCTCATGTACTGCCCACTTGGAGGATGCTTCACCTCCTGCTACCTCAGTCTAACTCGGTCACTCTGTTGTTACCGCCATGCTGCGTCTGGCTAAATTTTTGGGTGGCTCACCTGCTACCTCATGTAACTTGGTCACTTGTTGGTGTCACCGCCATGCTGTGTCAGGCTTATGCCTGCATCGTGTGGCTGGGGATAAGAGAGCAGTGCCAGCATGGGCATGGGTGATGGACCTTCGTTGCACCTAGTTGGGTGCTTCCCTATATATTCCCACCATGCCAGCCATGGGTTGTACATTAACTAATAACAGGGAAAACAAATAAAATATTTTACAGAAGGGTCAACTACAGACACTCCTAAACAATTTTACATGAGGGAGTGTCTCCCCGTCTGCCATCGTGTTTGGTCAGGCTGTCAGTAGGTACACCACCTCTGTCGTCCGCAGAAGCAGCCACTATGAGGAAGGCCACGGCGAGAACATCCCCTTTTCAATTGAGAGCAATTGTAGAATTGTAGGAGGATGACACTTTTCTTCCGCAGTGGATACTGGCACATTATTGGGGGGCACTTCTTACTAGCACATTTTGGGGGGCACTGTGGGGGCAGCTATGGGACACTTCTCATTGGTACATTATTGGGGGCACTGTGGGGGCATCTATAGGGGAACTTCCTACTGACACATTATTGGGGACACTTCTTACTGGCACATTAATTGGGGGCACTCACAGGACATCTATGGGGGAATTTCTTACTGGCACATTATTGGGGGGCACTGTGGGGGCACTTTTTACTGGCACATTGGGTGGCATTATTGGGTAGCACTATGGGGGGACTATGAGGGCATCTACTGAGACCACAAAGAAGGGCTATTTTATATGGGGGGCTCTGTATAGGGGCATTTTATGTTATATTTATATATTTTAATATGCTCCTTGTGTTTTGTTATGTGCATGAATCGGCGCTGACCAGGGTTGCACGACAGTATTCCAAAATGATAACGACCCTAAACACACCTCCAAGACAACCACTACCTTTCTGAAGAAACTGAGGGTAAAGGTGCTGGAGTGGCCAAGCATGTCTCCAGACCTAAACCCTATTGAGCATCTGTGGGGCATCCTTAAAAGAAAGGCGGTGGAGCGCAAGGTCTCTAACATCCACCAGCTCCATGATGTTGTCATGGAGGAGTGAAAGAAGATTCCAGTGGCAACCTGTGCAGCTCTAGTAAACTCCATGCCCGAGAGTCTTAAGGCAGTGCTGGAAAATAATGGTGGCCACACAAAATATTGACACCTTGGGCACAATTTGGCCATTTTCACTTATGGGTGTACTCACTTTTGTGGCTTTGTGTTCAGTTATTTTGAGGGCATACCAAATTTACACTGTTATACAAGCTATACACTGACTACTTACCATTGTATCAAAGTGTCATATGTTCAATGTTGTCCCATGAAATAATAGAATAAAATATTTATACACTATGTGCAGAATTATTAGGCAAATGAGTATTTTGATCACATCATCCTTTTTATATATGTTGTCCTACTCCACGCTGTATAGGCTTGAAAGCCAACTACTAATTAAGTAAATCAGGTGATGTGCATCTCTGTAATGAGGAGGGGTGTGGTCTAATGACATCAACACCCTATATAAGGTGTGCTTAATTATTAGGCAACTTCCTTTCCTTTGCAAAATGGGTCAGAAGAGAGATTTAACGGACTCTGAAAGTCAAAAATTGTGAGATGTCTTGCAGAGGGATGCAGCAGTCTTGAAATTGCCAAACTTTTAAAGCGTGATCACCGAACAATCAAGAGTTTCATGGCAAATAGCCAACAGGGTCGCAAGAAGCGTGTTGAAAAAAAAGGCGCAAAATAACTGCCCATGAATTGAGGAAAATCAAGCGTGAAGCTGCCAAGATGCCATTTGCCACCAGTTTTGCCATATTTCAGAGCTGCAACGTTACTGGAGTATAAAAAAGCACAAGGTGTGCGATACTCAGGGACATGGCCAAGGTAAGGAAGGCTGAAAAACGACCACCTTTGAACAAAAAACATAAGATAAAACGTCAAGACTGGGCCAAGAAATATCTTAAGACTGATTTTTCTAAAGTTTTATGGACTGATGAAATGAGAGTGACTCTTGATGGGCCAGATGGATGGGCCCGAGGCTGGATCAGTAAAGGGCAGAGAGCTCCACTACGACTCAGACGCCAGCAAGGTGGAGGTGGGGTACTGGTATGGGCTGATATCATCAAAGATTAATTTGTGGGACCTTTTCGGGTTGAGGATGGAGTGAAGCTCAACTCCCAGACTTACTGCCAGTTTCTGGAAGACACCTTCTTCAAGCAGTGGTACAGGAAGAAGTCGGTATCGTTCAAGAAAAACATGATTTTCATGCAAGACAATGCTCTATCACATGCATCGAAATACTCCACAGCGTGGCTGGCCAATAAAGGTCTAAAAGAAGAAAAAATAACGACCTGATCTGAACCCCATAGAGAACCTGTGGTCCCTCATAAAATGTGAGATCTACAGGGAGGGAAAACAGTACACCTCTCGGAACAGTGTCTGGGAGGCTGTGGTGGCTGCTGCACGCAATGTTGATCGTAAACAGATCAAGCAACTGACAGAATCTATGGATGGAAGGCTTTTGAGTGTCATCATAAAGAAAGGTGGCTATATTGGTCACTGATTTTTTTTTTATTTTGAATGTCAGAAATGTTTATTTCTAAATTTTGTGTTGTTAGATTGGTTTACCTGGTAAAAATAAATAAAGTGCGATGGGTATATATTTGGTTTTTATTAAGGCTACTTTCACACTGGCGGCAGGCCTGATCCGGCAGGTGAAGGGTGCTGCCGGATCAGGCCTGCCGCAGTGACATGTGTGGAGCCGGAACCGTGCTCCGGCCCCACACATGTCACACAGTACATACATACACATAAACATAAACATACACACACATATAGACATACAAACACACATACATACTTACATGCTCCCCGGCAGGTCTTCGGAGCGTCAGAGGGACAGGACGGCTCACACAGGTCACGATTCCGCACTGCGCCCTCTGCTGGGCGCCTGGTGGAATCATGACGATTCCACCAGGCGCCCAGCAGAGGGCGCTGTGGGGAATCGTGACCTGTGTGAGCCCTCCTGTCCCTGACGCTCCGAAGACCTGCCGGGGAGCATGTAAGTATGTATGTGTGTTTGTATGTCTATATGTGTGTGTATGTTTATGTTTATGTGTGTGTCTGTGTCTGTATGTGTCTATGTGTAGCCGGATCCGTAATGGACTCCATTGAAAGTCAATGGAGGGCGGATCCGGTTACCATTATGGTCACACCAGACGGATCCACCCCCATTGACTTGCATTGGGGGTCATTCCGGATCCGTCTTGGTGCGGATGCCTGGACCGGAGAGCAAACCGCAGCATGCTGCGGTTTGTTCTCCGGTCTGAAGACGGAACGGAATGCTTTCAGGAGCATTCCGTTGTCTTCAGTTCAGTTTTGTCCCCATTGACAATGAATGGGGACAAAACTGAAGCGTTTTATTCCGGTATTGAGCCCCTATGACGGAACTCAATACCGGAATTTTAAAACGCTAGTGTGAAAGTAGCCTAAGTTGCCTAATAATTCTGCACAGTAATAGTTACCTGCACAAACAGATATCCTCCTAAGATAGCAAAATCTAAAAAAAAAAAAACACTCCAACTTCCAAAAATATTAAGCTTTGATATTTATGAGTATTTTGGGTTGATTGAGAACATAGTTGTTGTTCAATAATAAAAAGAATCCTCTCAAATACAACTTACCTAATAATTCTGCACACAGTGTAAAGATGTGAGCGGTGTACTTACTTTTGTGAGATACTGTATAAGGTGTGCATTAGACTGTGTGCACACATATCCCTCATTTCCTGTCATGAGTAAAGGGGTAATTTATTACAGTTGCAAAAAGGAATGATTCTTGGCTTTGGGGCCAAGGATAAAAGTATTTCTAATGCAGTTTGTGAACTGTCCGTATGATGCTGTGGTAAAAGTGAATGGCGAGTGGACAAATGACACCACTGTGCATAAGGAACGTGGAAACTGCGGAGCACCACGTGCTATTTATTTGAAAGATAAACATCAGCTACGGAGGTTCACCAGAGTGGACCAACACATCACCAGGGGGCTACCAGACGTGTCTAAAACAACATTTCAGTGAACCCTACTGCATATGGGCTCCAAAGCAGATGGATGGTCACTGCACCTCTGCTAATAAAGTTGCATTGGCAAAAAAGGCTTCAGTTTTTGCATTAGTATCGGAATTGGACCTCCTCTGATTGGAAAAGGGTTGCTTTGCCGATGAGTCACATTTTCTACTTCATCGAACTGATGGACATTGGCATGTCATGACAGAACATCAAAGAACGAACAGCCTGCAACTATTGCTGGAAAAACACAAGCTGGTGGTGGGAGCATTATGGTCTTTCGGATCCACTGCAGTCAGAATTGCTCCAGAAACCTTTGAGAACCTACCAGGAACTACAACTACAAACCTTTGAGAACCTACCAGGAACTACAATGCATTAGCATTGTAGTCTATGAGAATTTCACTACGTTCCTATGGAGTGCTGCCACAGGCAGGGTCTTCATAAGAACATAGCTGTGGTAGCCTCGGATCATTCAGGAGGACCGATGTTGCTGCATACACTATCAAGCTCCCCCAATCCCTGGGTATGGCCAGGAGTGCACACTCCCGGTTTTTGAGCTCTCAGGTAATCTGAGGGGTTAAATATGTGTGACTGATGTTAGTGTTGATCGCATGCATTAGCCCCGGGTATCTGCTGTTTAAAACAGCAGGGTTTGCGAGTGGGTGCCATCTTTAAATACCCGACTTCTGCCATATATTCATGGTGGGCAGTCGGGAAGGGGATATACTGCATGTGACCTCACCACTGACTATAAAATATATCACTGTGTTATCTGTGGTGTTACACAGGACTGCAGGTGACATCTACTACATTAGCTGTACTCAGAGTTATCACTGTTATCTGTCATATTACATAGGACTGCAGGCAACATCTATTACCTTATCTACACTCAGTTATCACTGTGTTATCTGTGGTATTACATAGTCCTGTAGGTAACATCTACTAGATTATCTGCACTCAGTTATCACTGTGTTACCTGGTGTTACAGGGGCTTCAGGTAACAGCTACTACATTATCTGTACTCAGAGAGTTATCACTGTGTTAGGCTACTTTCACACTAGCGTTTTTAAATTCCGGTATTGAGTTCCGTTATAGGGGCTCAATACAGGAAAAAAACGCTTCCGTTTTGTCCCCATTCATTGTCAATGGGGACAAAACTGAACTGAAGACAACGGAATGCTCCTGAAAGCATTCCGTTCCATCTTCAGACCAGAGAACAAACTGCAGCATGCTGCGGTTTTCTCTCCGGTCCAGGCATCCGCACCAAGACGGATCCAGAATGACCCCCAATGCAAGTCAATGGGGACGGATCCGTCTGGTGTGACCACAATGGTAAACAGATCCGCCCTCCATTGACTTTCAATGGAGTTCAGGACAGATCCGTCACCACATACATACAGACAGACATACATACATACATACACACACATACACACTTACATACTCCAGGCAGGCAGGCCGCACGTCTTCATGCCCAGGAGGTGCGCCGCTATGACGATTCCCTACAGCGCCCAGCAGAGGGCGCTGTGGGGAATCGCCATAGCTGCGCGTCTCCTGGGCGTGAAGACGTGCGGCCTGCCTGCCTGGAGTATGTAAGTATGTATGTGTTTGTGTGTATGTGTGTGTATGTCTGCATATGGTACTGTGTGACATGTGTGGGGCCGGAACGCGGTTCCGGCCCCACACATGTCCCTGCGGCAGTCCGGATCTGACGGCACCCTTCACCTGCCGGATCCGGACTGTCGCTAGTGTGAAAGAGGCCTTACCTGGGACTGCATCTCCCACTTTCACCATTTCCTCTACATTTTCCTCTACATCCCTGAATTTAATGGAGTCCATTTGGCACCAGGAGAGGTAAAATACAGTGTGGGTTCAGCATGCATGTGGAACCTGCATTCCATGAATTTTATGAAGGCCAGTATGGCACCAGCGGAGGTAGTGTTTAGTGTAGGTTCCTGTCCTAAAGAGATGCTTTGTCGTTGGCGAACAGGCACAAATGATTTTGTACAAAATGTATTTGCCAAGAAACTCACATTTATAAAAGTAGCATTAGCATTAGTACATTTTCTATGGTGAATATGGCACGATTGTATTTAATTGATTATTTGTGTAGGGCAGTCGGTTCAAAAATTTGCTATGGGACCCATTCATCTCTAGTTACGCCACTGATCACGGATTTGCATGTTGTAAATCCACAGCATATTACAGTCACAGCAAAGTGGATAATATTTTAGCGAATTTCATCTATACACTGCAGAATAAAATGTGCAACATTAATTGACCTGCAGCGCGGATTTTAAATCTGCAGTTTTTATTTATGCTGTGGATATCCACTGTGGATTTCACCCTTGCACCTATAACAAATCCACACGTAACTCGTGCAGATTAAGTCACAGATTTAACGGATCTACTGCAAAATCCACTGTGGATATCTCGTCCACAAATTATGTACGGTGACATACCAATGTTGTAATGCACTGATTAACATGCATGCTACATGTGCTCGCTCACAGAATATTGACCACAGGGAGAAATTCTTAATTAGATCTATGGCATCCACATAGCACGGCTCCTGAATATGTCAAGTATGAATGGCTAATGGGCAAATGTTCAATTGTGTATTTACAGATACAAATTTGTTTAGTTCCAGTCCCTGCAATTAATAAAACAATCGGCTTGGGCATAATGTGTAGCATTAATTGCTGACGGTGGGAAGCTCTCATAGACACCTGCTTATGACTCACTATAGAGTTATCTTTGGAAGAAATATGTCCTCTAGGGAGCCACGACTGTTCCCAGTAGACATAGAAATGTGTCACACTATAGCAAATGAGGAATTTCTCCTTGGCTAAATACAGAACATGGGCATATTATGCAGACACACAGCTTGTGCTCTGAAAGTAAAAATGTATAAAGCTTGCACATTTACTAAAGCAAAGATAGGAGTGACAAGGAAGCTCCTGCCGGGGGCAGTTCTAATTGACAGCTGAACATCCTCATTTAACTGACAAGCTTTGACACCAGACATTTTAAAAATACATAAAAACATTAATATTAAAACAATTTTTTCCCTGAAATATTTAGCTGTAAAGTTGATGATATGATTTATTAACCACAAAATATTCCAAAAGATTCTTGCAAAGAGGTTTGTCCCAGGAAAAGGGAACCTTCCCATTAGTGTCACCTTTGGAAGTGGCTCCCTATGAGTCAAAGACTTGGGACATGACCAGGGAAAATTGCCAAGCCACATATCCATCTGTACGTCTGAGTGTGATACCTTGCTTAGGCTACTTTCACACTAGCGTTTTTAAATTCCGGTATTGAGTTCCGTCAAAAGGGCTCAATACCGGAAAAAAACGCTTCAGTTTTGTCCCCATTCATTGTCAATGGGGACAAAACTGAACTGAAGACAACGGAATGCTCCTGAAAGCATTCCGTTCCGTCTTCAGACCGGAGAACAAACCGCAGCATGCTGCGGTTTGCTCTCCGGTCCAGGCATCCGCACCAAGACGGATCCGGAATGACCCCCAATGGAAGTCAATGGGGACGGATCCGTTTGGTGTGGACACACCAGTAATCCGGATCTGTCCTCCATTGATTTCCAATGGGGGGTCATTCCGGATCCGGCATACATACACACAGACTACATACAAACAAACATACAGACATACATACAAACATACAGACATACATACATACTCCCGGGACGCCGGCAGCAGGTCTTCACGCGCCTCCTGCACGCTGCGATGACGTTTCCCCACTGCGCCCAGCAGAGGGCGCTGTGGGGAATCGTCATCACTGCGCGCAGGAGGCGCGTGAAGACGTTCTGCCGGCGTCCCTGGAGTATGTATGTATGTCTGTATGTTTGTATGTATGTCTGTATGTTTGTTTGTATGTAGTCTGTGTGTTGTTTTAATGTGTGTCATGTGTGGGGCCGGAGCGCTGCTCCGGCTCCACACATGTATAGCGTTAGCACGGATCCGTCGGCACCCTTTAGGTGCCGGATCCGTGCTAACGCTAGTGTGAAAGTAGCCTAAGGCAGGGTGCTGGCTCTCCTTAAAGAAATCAGCTGTGTATGGAGATGTACAGCTTATTGCAATACCTATTTTAAAGTAGCAGATATTTTACATCACATTAAAGGCACAGTATGTTTGCATAAAAACATGAATGCAAGTTACATGGCAGGGAGACATAATCGCATGCAACAAACAATAACATACCTATACAATACTGACATACTCCATTATTTTAGCATGTTGCTGTCACATAGTTCAACTTAGATGAAAGGCCACCACAACAGGGCCCAGGAGTAACTCCTAGCAGCTGGTCAACAATAGGGTACATGGGTGCACCACCAATGAGGGCAGGTGAGGCAATCGCCTCAGGCAGCACCAGGTAAGGGCAAGAGAGGGTAAGCAAAAGGGCCATGGACAATGAGCGCTTTCATTGTGGCAAAGGGGTTAGGTTAAGAAATTGGCCCGGGGGGGGGCGGCGTTTCAGTTTTTGCCTCAGGCAGCAGAAAGGCTAGGTGCACCCCTGATAGGATACATATACAAGCATACATATTTTCCTTGTAAGAGGGAGAGCACTTAAAGGGGTTGTCCTGCCATTTATATTGGTGTCCTATCGGCAGGATAGGTCATCAGTATCTGCTTCCTCTTCACTCCTACACCCACTGCTGTGACACTAACAAACTACTGTACTCAATATATTAAGAAGGATAACATCCCCTTAACCCTTCTCAACATCAATGTTAAGCCAGAAGTAGCTTTCACCAGATGATGCTGGGTTGAAAGCCATCATGCACAACATGAGGGACCTAATGTGGTGCCAGTAGGCATACTAAAATTCTGTGCCTTGGGAACTATGAGAACAAGTCCAAGAGTTGCTGGTATTATCTAACCACAGACACTCATCTGTAGATTATTCTTTCTCACTTCCAGAATTCTACTCTATGCTGACAGGTGTAGAGCAGATTTGTAAGGTCAATACATACAAGAGACTATTTTTATTACGACAGGTGCACATCAGGAAATCTGGTAAGAAAAATGAACCTCCTTGAGGTTGTGAGTAGTAGTCTGATACAGATTGCACATGATAGGACATCTGACTTGTTCTCCATCCTTCTTATCCCTCTCTCTGATCATTATTTGATTTCCATTGACCCCGCTTCGAGTCCTGTAATCCATATGCAGTGGGAGGTCATATTTATAGGTGAAACCTTATATATGGTGTGTGACCATGAATAATGCTTTATGACAAAATATCTACAAGCAGCTGACTCCAACGCCTTTTTAAACTATTTTTATTTTGCGAGTGAGAAAGATATGAAATATATTTCTTTGGTGTAACATCCTTCATTTAGCAGGTATTTTACCTTTGCAATTTAGTAATGATCTGGCGTGAAATGAGCCTTATTCGTGGAAGCCAAAGAATAGCAGCTTATCTCCGTCAATTAATGTAAATCATTTATTGCTTTTCAATCCCTAGTAAGAGGATTACATTGGATGGATAGAACTTTTGTTTTCATATTTTAGGAGCTGCAATTAAGACAATAGCACAGATACTGTAATATACACGGTGTCCACGATAATTGGATCAGTCGCCTTAAGGGTTATACCGCCAGGATTTGAGACACAAAATAAAAAGAACAAGGCAATGATAAGACTTTCATCGTATAGCAGTCTACAAAATTGACATTTCATTCTTGTATGATAAACAAGGCATATTGATGTAAGTCATTTCTATCCGTCAGGGACTGAAGAAGTTGGAAATTTTATCTTATATACTGAAGGGTATTAGAAACGGCTAAAGTGAAGCCCATTACAAGCAGCATGGGGTAGCTTTCTACTTGTCAGTTCTTTCTCACAGTTGATGATTTGTTTGTTTTCTACAGACTTCACTTATTGGAAATGATATTTTTAATGACTCTATCGCAGATGTTTCTCCTGAGGTAAAGGAGATATCACAGCATTCAAAGTGCAGACATTTCTACCTTCAGGGCAGTGCCAGAGCTAGAAGAGTGGTTTTCAAATCCCACTGCAGTCTCTAGGAAGTCAGCTTTAAATTAGCACATTCTGAAAACGGAGTAAATGATACGACCTATTTGGTAGAATTTGTCATTTAGGATATAAAATACAGTTCTGTTCAAATCCTATGTGGGTTTTATAGTATACAGGTTAATACTATATATAGCTATTGCCTAGTATAACATTTCACATTATAGTTATCATACCAATGATTGTTCCAATTATACTCAATTTCATCATTATATTTCTCCTAAAATAAGGAGTGATAGAATAGTATGGTTAGAGTTCAGTTCAAGATCCAGCCACAAGCACCTGAAACAAGGACCTGTAAGCAAGGAGATGGATAGATATTCATACTGCAGGGATTTTAGACCCTCCTGAAACAACTGGAGGAAAACAGAAAGCCCAGTTCATAACATGAATTTTGTCTGAGCTGAGCTACTGTTAACAGGATTTATGATGTACAGCAGTAATATCGATCGTAGACCACAATGGACTTGAAATGTTCATGGACTTCTATGCAGGGGCGTAGCTATAGGGGGTGCAGAGGAAGCAGTCGCTACCGGGCCCAGGAGCCTGAGGGGGTCCAAAGACCCTTGTAACGCATAAGAAGACACACAGAGCACTAAGAGGAGGGGGGCCCAAGCTGAACTCTTGCACCAGGGCCCATGAGCCTTTAGCTACGCTCCTGCTTCTATGGGAGAGTTTTGTAGGCATGCTTTGTGCAGAGGTCATTGTGCAGGGAGGGGGAATAGATAAACTGTGATGCTCACCTATTGTGCTGTTGTGATGACTGTGAAAAGTGATCTTAACAGAACAAGAATTATGAGGCTTTGTGGCCAGTGCAGGATTTTAGGATTCTTAAAAATATGTTTAACATAAATCATTTAAATAATAGGTCATTTTCTAATGACACACTGGGGGTCATTTATTATGACTCCCTACAACAGTTTTTGGCATAAAAAGTTGCATTAACTGTTTTGCGACTTTTAAAACACCTGTGCGCCTAAATATAAGTGGTGTTTTTATGCCAGCCTTGACACTGGGGGGGAAGGAGTGTGGGGCGGAGCCATCAGGCAAGACAAATTCACTAACATTTATGACAGTTTCCTGGCATAAATGATGATTGAAATCTAATCCAGCCCCTTTCGATTTAGGCTCACGGACTGTCAGAGCACGCACCTGCACCTGGTCATAAATTAAGCGCATCCTCCAGCAGTGCAGGGCATAGAAAAGACTCGTTTAAAAGTTGGTCTATTCTCCTTAATCAGTCTTAGTTTCTGTTTGGCATTTCTCAAGATAGTAATTATCATTTTATCATTAATGCTACAACAATGATGAGGGTTGAAATATTTTCCATTAGTTAGGGTTATAGGCAAAATGGTAGAGAAAAGAATTGTGACGAGAGGGACCTCCTCAGTTAAAGGCTATGTCTACAACCATATTTTTCCAGTGCATCTACAACTAAGTACAGTAGTCCCTCAAGTTACAATATTAATTGGTTCCAGGAGGACCACTGTACATTGAAACTATTGTAACTTGAATAATCAGTTCCAAAGCCCCAAAATGTCATCCAAGATATGAGAAAATGCAGATTTAAGAAAAATCAGCAGATAACTAAGACAGATAAAACAAGTCCTTACTAAAGTTGATCGAACATGCTTGTAACGAGCACTGTACTGCTCGGATCCGCTGCGCAGCCATCCGGATCCGTCCTCACCTGCCTGTAAGTCAATGGGCACAGATCCGTTTGGTATCACACACTAGTGTGTGACACCAAACGGATCCGTCCTCCTCACCCGACTGTAAGTCAGTGGGGACGGATCCGTTTGGTATGACACACTCGTATGTCATACCAAACGGATCCGCCCCCATTGACTTACAGTCAGGTGAGGACGGATCCGGATGCCTGCTGGCATGAGAGCGCAGGGGATACGAGCACTACAGTGCTCGTTACGAGCATGTTCGATTAACTCTAGTCCTTACCTAAAACAGTCAGGAATAGCTAAGAACCAACAACTCATACAGCTCTTTTACCAGAGAAGTGGCCTTGATTGGTTGGATCTGGGTCTGAAGCATTGTATGTTGGATCTAGTTTCAACTTATGATGGGTCAGAAAAGACCATTGTATGTTAGAAATATTGTATCCTGAGGCCATTGTATCTTGAGGGATCACTGTACTGTACTTTTGCAATAGGTCTTGAATAAAAAATTGGATTAAAATAATGTATTCCAACACTTTGATACTTGCAGAGTAATGTTGAGGCAAACTAGCAACTCTAATTTCGGTAAAATAACTCTAAATTTAGTTATTCTACAGGGCTTCGATAAGAATTTCTATTGGACATATAGGTGATGTTTGGGGGTGTAACTATAGTGGAAGCAGAGGAAGCAGCTGCTGGGGGGCTCGAACTCAGAATGGGCCCATCTGGGCCCGTGCTGCACTGTGTATTTTGAGCTGCACTATGGTAGTGTTGGCCCTGCCTTCTGCCAATTTAAACCTGTCTACAACATGGGGCCACTTCTACGTTTTTTCCAAGGCTACTTTAAGTTCCCAGTCCACCCCGGAATAGAACATATAAAAAAAAAAAAAAAAAAACACTTAGACATTCCCACAGAAAAACATTGCAAAAGGTAGTGCAACAAAATATTAAGTTGAGGGTATCATCCTTTTTGTCCAGGCAAATTTCATTAGTTTTTTTTTTTTTATAAATTATTCTGTTGAACCACAATTCAGAAGCAATGACTGATTATCAATATCTGATTTTCAGTAATTTTTTTATTAATTACTACTTGAAAGTTTCTGAAAGTTATTTCAGTGACTACTGTGGGTTTTTCTTTCTTTAAAGGAAATCTGTCACATCATATGAGTGTATTAAGCTAAAAGTATGGCTGTGTTCAATAAAGTACCTTGTTTACTGCTGTAGTCTTTATTCTTTTTTCTGACTTTCTGTTTTTATATAATTTCCGTTTTTCTCATATGTAAATTTCAGGTGAAGGAGCCCAGAGGGGCGTTACTATCGATAAACTGAGCCCAGTAACGCCCCCCTCCTGTGCCCAGCCCGCCTTACTTGTATAATTCACTCCTCTTCAGGGCTTGAGTAACGGCCACATTTGCATACTTGGCCTCCGCCCCCCCTCAGCATCGGCACGGCAGCTCCAAAAAGTACACCTCTAGCTGCCTGCCGCTCTCCTCCGAAATCTCGCGCAGGCGCAGTACCGCCCGCTGCCTGCTATCAGCGGAGGAGAGGGGCAGGCAGATGAAGGTGTAGTTTTTAGAGCTGCCGTGCCGATGCAGAGGGGGGGCGGAGGCCAAGTATGCAAATGTGGCCGTTACTCAAGCCCTGAAGAGGAGTGAATTATACAAGTAAGAAGGCGGGCTGGGCACAGGAGGGGGGCGTTACTGGGCTCAGTTTATCGATAGTAACGCCCCTCTGGGCTCCTTCACCTGAAATTTACATATGAGAAAAACGGAAATTATATAAAAACAGAAAGTCAGAAAAAAGAATAAAGACTACAGCAGTAAACAAGGTACTTTATTGAACACAGCCATACTTTTAGCTTAATACACTCATATGATGTGACAGATTTCCTTTAATGGAAAGGTACCAACAATTCTGTCCAGGTGGTGTATAGTTTTTGGGGAAAAGATTTAGCAGAACTAGTAATTTATATATTTAAATCTCTGCTCTGTCTGAGCTC
Organism: Rhinella marina; assembly: GCA_900303285.1. NCBI lineage: Eukaryota > Metazoa > Chordata > Amphibia > Anura > Bufonidae > Rhinella > Rhinella marina. Next base: position 35,782 of record ONZH01002393.1, on the reverse strand, counting down.
ACGAAGGCTTAGGCTACTTTCACACTTGCGTTTTGGTTTTCCAATATTGAGATCAGGCAGAGGATCTCAATACCGGAAAAAAACTGATCAGTTTTGTCCCCATGCATTCTGAATGGAAAGAGATCCGTTCAGGATGCATCAGGATGTCTTCAGTTCAGGCAGCTTTCAGTTTTGTGACCGGACACAAAACCGCAGCAAGCTGTAATTTTGTGTCCGGTCATAAAAACTGAAAGAAACTGATCAGGTACTGAAACCAATGTAAGTCAATGGTGACGGATCAGTTTTTTTAGGAGACTAAAAAAACGGATCCGTCACCCATTGACTTTCATTGTATTTAGTGCCTGATCAGTTTTCTTCAGTTTTGATTTCACACAACTGCATCCTAACTGAACTGATGCATCCTGATGTGCAAAATCAAAACGGATCAGTTTAATTCAGGTATAGAGATCCTCTGCCGGATCTCAGTACCTGAATTAACAACGCAAGTGTGAAAGTAGCCTTTAGGCTACTTTCACACTGGCGGCAGGCCTGATCCGGCAGGTGAAGGGTGCTGCCGGATCAGGCCTGCCACAGTGACATGTGTGGAGCCGGAACCGCGCTCCGGCCCCACACATGTCACACAGTATATACATACACATAAACATACACACACATATAGACATACAAACACACATACATACTTACATGCTCCCCGGCAGGTCTTCGGAGCGTCAGAGGGACAGGACGGCTCACACAGGTCACGATTCCAAACAGCGCCCTCTGCTGGGCGCTTGGTGGAATCGTCATCTGTGCACGCCGTCCTGTCCCTCTGACGCTCCGAAGACCTGCCGGGGTGCATGTAAGTATGTATGTGTGTTTGTATGTCTATATGTGTGTGTATGTTTATGTTTATGTGTATGTGTATGTATGTGTCTATGTGTAGCCGGATCCGTAATGGACTCCATTGAAAGTCAATGGAGGGCGGATCCGGTTACCATTATGGTCACACCAGACGGATCCACCCCCATTGACTTGCATTGGGGGTCATTCCGGATCCGTCTTGGTGCGGATGCCTGGACCGGAGAGCAAACCGCAGCATGCTGCGGTTTGTTCTCCGGTCTGAAGACGGAACGGAATGCTTTCAGGAGCATTCCGTTGTCTTCAGTTCAGTTTTGTCCCCATTGACAATGAATGGGGACAAAACTGAAGCGTTTTATTCCGGTATTGAGCCCCTATGACGGAACTCAATACCGGAATTTTAAAACGCTAGTGTGAAAGTAGCCTTACTCATCTGTTATCAGTGGCTGATAGCATTCTACATAGTCATTGATAAGACGGCCCCTGCGTAAACTGAACTCTGTCACCATGATCTTGGACTATTAGCTGCAGTACTACATGAGTAGATAAAGAGTCACGATCACAAAAGCTATTTCTGCACCAGATAAAGTTATGTCATAACACATTTGTTAACAAAGCAAAGGATTTGGTACATATGGAATGTTATGCCAGCGGGTGTGCCACTGACTGGCTATACCCTGGAGGGGCATGACTAAGTAACTACTTGGTCTTCACTAGAGCCTCTGATGGTGACGATAGGCTTGGGACATTAGGGTAGTTACCAGGCGCCACTCCAGAGCAGTCCTCGAGTCAGTGCCAGCTGACCAGTGGGTCAGAGACTCTGGCATGGAGCGCAGATACAAGAGTTAAACTACCTGCTGCCCACGCTTGTCAGCATGGCGCATGGCAGCAGGAAGGAAAGAGGGAGCCCGGCACCCGTGCCCACAGGTAAGAGCAGTAGCGCCGGCACAGACAGCTGGGCTAACATGGAAACCTTATAGCAAATTTGAACAACTCAAAACCAAAACACCATACATTATAGGCATAGTGAATTTTTGTTCAAGTAAATCGAGAAGCATATAAATATAAAATACACCCATGTATAATAGCCAGAGGTAATGTATTCTTTACTAAAAACACTATATGTGCTGAAACATCATTAAAGTGATCATGAGGAGATTGTTAGAAGGTGCTTGACATCACAAATAAGCGTGCAATTGTATGATACACCATTCATAGATAATAAAGCCCTTGGTTACACAGCAGTCCCGCTGCCCTGTTTTTACATGTGAATGTCATCTTGTCATTTATCTGAGAAAATGTCCTTGTAGCCAGGGCTATCTGGGCCAAATGTCATGAGCAATCAAAGTAAGAATACAGGAACATAAATTTTCAATCTCAAACACACCAATTTTTTCAGAGGAAACATAATCCATCTCCGTTAAGGTGGCAGGGCCTGAAGCATGATACTTTACAGCTAAGGGCAGACAACACACATAATTTACCACTTAGAAGTGAATCTCAATGGACTGACAGACGAGTGCCTCTGTATCCTTGTGAAAGGAGTAAGACTTATGATTTCAGGTGTCTACTGTAATTCATAAACTAGCAAAAAAAAACTGCTCTCTACTCCTCCCTGATTCACTGAATCATTGCCATATTTATTTCTTAAATTACTTGGGAATGCAGCTTATTTGTAGAGACTTGTAGTGTATTTTTTAAAGGGACACTTCTGTAGCAGTAGATAGGTAATGCTTTGTCAGATTACTGCTGCTGTGATGTTATAAATGAATTAATCCTCATTATTAAAAGGAAATGTAGAATTGGGATAGCAGTATGACAGCTCTATTGTTCTGATAGTGTTTGATGAAGACGTCCACAGGACAGCACTGTACTTCTCAGTGTAATGTGTGCTGTCCCCTAATTGAGTCACTCAGTTCCCTTCCCTCTCTGGTCAGAATGAATGGTCCGACTGAGAAAGTCAAGTGAGGCTGTTTGCTGTGCTTAAAAGTCCAAACAAGGGAGAAAGTTAACCCCCTTCATGATGCAGCGCTTTTTGTTTTTTGCATTTTTGCTTTTCACTCCCTGCCTTCTCAGAGCCATAACTTTTTTTTAAAGATGTTTGCGTTTTGTTGGACAAGTTGCACTTTTTAATGGGAATCTGAAAGGAAATTCCAAACGGGCTGGAATTGGGTATTAAAAAAATGCAATTCCGCTGTAGTTTTATGGGTTTCATTTTTGTGGCATTTCCTATGAGGTAAAACTGATCTGTGCTTTTCATTCGTCGGGTCAGTACATTCACAGTGACAACACATTTATGTTTTCTTGTGCTTTAACACTTTTAAAAAATAAAAACTTTAAGGGGGTTAAAGAGTCAGTGCTAGACGCAGAATACATGGAGTGATTTAAAAAAATTATATGCAGAAAACCATCAATTGTTTTTTGTAAAAAAAAAAATGAATACATAAAATATTCACATATATCAAATATAGGCTAATATATAGGTTAAAGGGGTTATCCAATCCCTATAATGACCCCCAGAATGCCCCGGCCCCTTCTCTAGAGCATACTTACCTGATCCCCAGCACCCGCATCCCTCCGGATCCCTGCACGGCTGCTGCTGCATCCCCCCATCGTATGGATCAAAACATCCGATTATCTCAGAAAATTAGAATAGAAGACCAAATAAAATAATGATTTTTAATACTTTTCAGTAGGCCAACATATCTATATGTAAAGTATATGCACTCAATACTTGGTCAGGCCTCCTTTTGCCATGAATTACTGAATCAATGCAGCGTGGCATGGAGGCGATCAGCCTGTGGCACTGCAGAGGTGTTATGGAAGCCCTGGTTGCTTTGATAGCAGCCTTCAGCTCGTCTGCATTGTTGGGCCTGGTGTCTCTCATCTTCCTCTTGACAATACTCCACACATACTCTAGGGGGTTTAAGTCAGGTGAGTTTGCTGGCCAATCACAATGATACCGTGGTTATTAAACTAGGTATTGGTACTTTTGCCAGTTTGGACAGGTGCCAAGTCCTGCTGAAAAATGAAATCAGCATCTCTGTAAAGCTTGTCAGCAGAGGGAAGCATGAAGTAGACCAACATCAGCAGATGATATGGCTCTCCAAACCATCACTGACTGTGAAACTTCACACTGCACCTCAAGCAACTAGGGATTGTGTGTCTCTCCAGTTTTTCTCCAGACTCTGGGACCTTGAATCCAAATTAAATTTACTTTCATCTGAAAACAGGACCTAGGACCACTGAGCAACAGTCCAGTCCTTTTTCTCCTTAGCCTTGGTAAGACGCTTCTGACGTTGTCTCTATGTAATGAGTGGTTTGACACAAGGAATCAGACACTTATGGCCCATGTCCTGGATATATCTGTGTGGTGGCTCTTGAAGCACTGACTCCAGCAGCAGTCCACTCCTTGTGAATCTTGCCCAAATTCTTGAAAGGCCTTTTCTTAACAATCCTATCAAGGGTTTGGTTCTCCCTGTTGCTTGTACACCTTTTTCTATTACACTTTTTACATCCACTCGACTTTCAATTAATATGCTTGGATACAGCACTCTGTGAACAGCAAGCTTCTTTAGAAATGACCTTTGTGGCTTACCCTCCTTGTGGAGTGTGTCAATGACTGTCTTCTCAACAACTGTCAAGGCAGCAGCCTTTTTCATGAGTGTGTAGCCTACCGAACCAAACTGATGGACCATTTAAAAGCTTAGGAAACCTATGCAGGTGTTTTGCGTGTGTGATACCAAGAGTCTAAAATATTGAACTTTTGAACAATATTCTAATTTTCTGAGATACTGACTTTTGGGTTTTCATTAGCTATAAGCCATAATCATCAACATTAAAAGAAATAAATACTTAAAATAGATCAATCTATGTGTAATGAATCTATAAAATACACACGTTTCACTTTTTGAATTGAATTACTTAAGTAAATTAACTGTTTGATATTCTAATTTATTGAGATGCACTAGCATGGCAATATATTGTAGTTTCATAGTTAACATCATATACTTATGATCAGTGTTTATAGTCCATATGGGGGTTTACAGTATGTGTGTATGGAAGGATTACTTTTAAGGTTCTTTCACTTTAAGAGTATTCTTAAAATAGTTTACAGATACCAAAACGGGTACCTTGCATGAAGATGAACTATATCTAAGTGGTTCGCGCAGTACATACTTACTGCACAATATATTGAAGGTTGTAACACCATTATCACTGATGATAACACCTGGCCACTTGTGGGGTGGATTGTTCTTAATTTGGGCCAGGTGTACTGTTTCTTTGTCCATCGTTTTGGGGAGGCAGTCAGGGACATGAGCTATTGCTTAATGTGTCTTTCTTGTAGATGTCTGACTTCCACAGCAACTTGAATCAACTATGCATTGCCTTTTGGTCTTACTAACAAATGATCCATACTGGATATTTATAGGGGCTCATTCCCACTCAACTCTGTCACCCCTGAGGAAGCTGATGCGAAACGCATGTCGGGGTGTGATTTCTTTTGGAGGTGCCAATCCGGGTCTATTTTATAGGCTCTACATGTGTTGATTTTTATTTACCTTTTAAGGGAACACCATATGTTATTATGTCACTTTTTGTGCAAACTTTCCCTTTTCCGCTATCTCATGTAATACTATAATAGACTCATTTTGGCACGCACCCCCTTGTGGTTTGGGAGTTTCACGTCTTTGCTCATTTGTCTTTTAAGATGCATTTTTAATCATTTAATATATATTTGACCCATTTGTATACTGTGTCTGCGATGTGCTTAAATATTTCATATAGGTGGTCTGTATTCTCTTGTTGCACCTGCTTCTACTTTTGTGTGACTATGGGGCCAATGCACTGAAATTGCAGCTGGTAGTATCATTGTTTGGCCCAGGAAAATTTGCCATCATTGATCCTGAATTCTTAGTTACAGCAGAATACCCTAAAGAAAAAGATCAGGTCCATGAGCTTAATCGCAAAAGAACGTAGTTCATACAGCAAGACAACAACCCTAAGCACACAAGTCATTTTACCAAAGAATAAAATTAAACTTTTGCAATGGCCAAGTCTAAGCCCTGACCTAAAACCAATAGAAATGTTGTGGAAGGACCTGAAGCAAGCCGCTCATGATATGAAACCCACCAACATTGAGGTAAAGCCGTTTGGTATGGAGGAAGGAGTGAAAATTTTCCCAAGCTGATGTGCGGGACTAATCAACAATTACCAGAAACGATTAATTATAGTTATTGCTGTACAAACGGGTCACACCAGAAGAAAGCAAAGGTTCACATATCACTCGCAGATATTTGACATTGGATCATTTTCCTCAATTAATAGCCAAGTCTAATATTTTTGACTCTTTTTTTTTTATTTGGTAATCTGCATCTACTTTTATGACTTCAGAAATTTCTTAAGGGTTCACATACTTTTAAGAACCACTGTATATGTCTTGTAACACTGCATAGTAATAGTAATTGTTTGAGCCTATTTATTGCCAAATCTTAGAGTCCACCATAAAACAATATGGTGATTAGATGATTCAACTTAGGAGTCTGTTCATGTGTAGGTGTAAATGGAAGAAGGTGATCTGGTGGAAAGTAAATAGGTGGCCTGGTCTGATGAACCATGTCTTCTCTTACATCATGTGAATCGCCTGGTGCATGTGTGTCACTTACCTGGGAAAGAGATGGCACCAAATTGCACTATGTGGAGAAGGCGAAGTGCTGGAAGCAGTGTGCTCTAGGAAATGTTCTGCTAGGAAAAATTATATCATGGCATTTATGTAGACCTTATTTTGACTAGTATATGGCTAGGATGGCTATGAAATTCCGTAATGGCAGATTTCACATCAGTAGCATGGGCTGAAAAACAGGACACACAGGGGTTGTCAAGCTTTGGAGGCCTTTCGGTCAGATCCCCCCACCTTGCCACACCTGTGGAAGAAAGCATAGAAGCATAGTTACCTGCTCACATGGCCACATGACCCCCATCAAACTGGATGTTTAGATGCTGGAACCCATCTGCAGTTCGATGAGGTGGCGGCGGGGGATCTGTTGCTAATGCCTTAGTGCCAGATACCACAGAACATCTTCAAAGATATTTTGTCTATTGCTTGAGGATAGTATACACAATTTTTGGCAGGTGGTTTAATGTAATGGCTGATGTACAGTATATGGACCATACATGTTTATTCATTATTTTATAATAGTGGATTTATAATAATAAGTTATTTTAATAAAGTCTAATTTCTGAGTATGAAAAATATAGCAAGATGTGGCTACACTTAAAAGGGTTGTCTGGGTTTAGAGCTGAACCCAGACATAACCCCTTCTTTGCCCCATTTCATGCTCTGCTGCTGCCCCTTGCCCTGCACAGCATTACACATGGCAAGGGCTGTTTGTTTACCTTTTTACACTTTTAGGCAGAGGCTTCTGCCTAGCAGTGAGCCTGGTAACATCACCAGCCTCACTGCTAGACGGAAGCCTCCATCCATCATATCCCAGTACGTCACTCGATCTTAAGAAAAAGCCCTTGCCCTGTGCTATACAGCGCAAGAAGGTGACCTGATGAAAAGTAAATAGGTGGCCTGGTCTAATAAACCATGTTTTCTCTTATTTCATGTGAATCGCCTGGTATGTGTGTATACCTAGGGAAAAGATAGCACCAAATTGCAATATGTGGAGAAGGCAAAGCGGTGGAAGCAGGGCAAGGGAGAGAATCGAAGCACGAAATGCAATGGAAGAAGAAGGGGTTGTGTCCTGGTTCAGCTCTGAACCTGGACAACCCCTTTAAATACATGTGTTGACAGGGTCTTCAAAACTTAAAGGGATTCTGTCACCAGGTTTTGGCCTATAAAGTTATTCACACTACCGGATAGGGCTCATTGCGGTCAATGTAAAAAAGTTATCGTTATTGATCCTAGAGATGTATTTGATGTTAAAAAAAATCATTTTTAGTGATATGCAAATTACTCGCATAAGGAGCCCAAGGGGATGTCCCCAGCGCCGTTGGAGCCCGGCCACGACGCAACTGTTGGAACCCAGCACCGCCCACCTATTATTCACTGCAAATCTTCTTGCAGCCCTCCTGGAGCGAAGTGCGCAGAGAGCTGGCGCATGCGCACTAATATCCTTGAGGCCAATGCCAGTAGACCACACGGGCGCAGACTGCTTGAGGTACTGCGCATGAGCGGGATTACGCTGGTGCCGGAGGAGGGCTGCAAGAAGATTTGCAGTGAATAATAAGTAGGTGGGCAGTGCTGGGCTCCAACGGCGCTGGGGAGATTCCCTTGGGCTCCTTATGTGAGTAATTTGCATATCACTAAAAAACGATTTTTTTAACATCAAATACATCTCTAGGATCAATAAGAATAACTTTTTTACATTGACCGCAATGAGCCCTATCCGGTAGTGTGAATAACTTTATAGGCCAAATCCTGGTGACAGAATCCCTTTAATTACCATAAATATTTTAAGTGTAGCTTCAGTTTTTCAGAGAAAATAGCAAGAAATCATTAAACTAATTTTAACGACTTCCAAGGCTACTGACCCTACAGATTTTTTAATGTGTCTTATCATTTCTAGGACTCATTTGCAGATGTAGTATATGTCTGCAGGCTAAACAAAAACGGGCACTTTTTAAACTTTTTGCATTTTAGTAAGAATCAATGTGCCTCATTTTCCAGAAGCTGCATTTTGGGTTAAAGAGTCTGTTTTTTTGTTTTTTTTAAGTTAACTTTTATCTGCATATGGCATAACTTATAGTAGTTATCTAAGGGCTAGTTCACAAGGAATTTTGCCAAAAACTAGTAGTTTGTGGCAAAAACCAGAGGGGCTTTTTAATTTGAATGCAGAGGACCTGGTGACAGTTTAGCCCCATTGAAAGGAGTTAAAGGGGTTGTCCAGGATGAGAAAAACATGACTGCTTTCCAACACAAAACAACATTACCCCTCTCCACAGGTTGTGTGTGGTATTGCAACTCAGCCCTATTCACTTCAGTGGAGCTCAGCTGCAATACCAGACACAGCCTGTGGAGAGGGGTGGTGCTGTTTTTAGAAGAAAGCAGCCATGTTTTTCTTCAAACCATAAACAGACATTCACTACAGTTTCCAGCAGTATTTGTGCAACCACTATGCCAAAAAAAGACATGATCTATCTTGGTACAGTCATGGAAAATAAACCACGGCCATATGAATGGCACCTTATTGAAAACATTTGGGGTGATTACCACAGGCCAGGACACAATTATTGGGGAAGAAATATCACTTGTCTTGATATGTTACTCCATTTTCTACAACACTCCTTTACTTGACTAAGATTACAACAATTTTTGCAACTTTTTGAATTCTGGCAATCTATATCTGTCTCTATCAGTAGGAGGTAGTAAAGGACAAAAATTCAATCCTTCTCTGACTCCATATCAAGTGTGCAGCATGCAAGCAAATCAAACTAATTCACAGAAAGGGAACAGCAGAGGTTTCTAAGGTTTCTTTTACATAAGCCAATTTTCCCTCCAGATGCAATTCAATGGACCTGTGTACCTGAGCATAGTTTTTCATGCATTATTTTTGCGTTCAGGAAAAATTGCAGCATGTTCTATAATATCCGTTTTTCACACAGCCTTGGCTCCACAGAAGTGAATGGGACTTGCATGAAAAAGGGAAAGTATCTGGATGCAATGTGTTTTTCACTGATGGTTACTAGGAGACGCTTGCAATCCGGATGGAAAAAATGCACACTGAACAGAATTGCAGAGAAAAACGGATATAACTTGCATGTAAAACCATCAGTTTTTCCCTGAACAGATCCGGACACAATCTGTTTTGCTCATGTGAAAGAAACCTAAAAAAGGAGGATCACTGGGAGGTATACTTAAATGGAAATAGGCAACACCTATCAATCCCCCACTGCTCCAGAACTGTCAGTCCATGGTTTATTAAAGGGGTTGTCCCATAAAAAATATTCTACAGTTTTAAAACCATCACATGGATCTGAATACATTTGTAATTGCATGTAATTAAAAATTTAGCATAGCCACGGAGTTATTCAATAAAATGTATCATTACAGTGCCACCTACTGTTTGTTCTTTTTTTTTTTTATTTCTTGGTCCAGCTCACTGAGAAGACCGCACATGCTCAGTTATATCCTTCAACTGCCTCCTGAGCTGTGATAGGGAGAAAGCTTCAGCGGTAAAATCTATCAGCTTGATATAAATTTAACAGAGCAAAGAATGTGGAGATCTCTGGATCCATGTGAGGTACAGGGCTGTTTCCAGCTTTGTTAGAAAGAGCTTGCCAAGTACTATATGATCTTGGATTTTCATTTTTACATTAAACATGGGATAACTCCTTTAAGGCACGTAACCGCTTGAGCAATGAAAACGACCAGCTGGAGGCCGTGGACTGATGACACTGAGGCAGCTGAGGATTAAAAAGGGAATATGGTCTTTTTTTTAAGTTATGCCCCCTGCGGTTGAGAGGGCTTAATTCTTAAAGGCAAGAAAGCCCCTTTAAACATTTACATCCCTTTGTTTTTTTTCATAGAGTCAACATAGTCCACAGTGTGATACGCAGATTGTAGTCATTCACATCAGTTCCTGTCCTCAGTATAGCGCACAATCTAATTTTACCTCTCACACAGTAAGTCCCTCTTTATGAAGAGCAATTTAACATTAGTATGTTTTTGTTAAATGTAAAGAAAACATGTTTCAAGAAGTGTTTTTAAAAGAAACTCTGTAATTTACAGTATTTAGTACCATGGATAAACCCAAGCAGTGCATAGAATTTCTGAATGAATATATTTAAAGGGACATTTTCACCAGAAGTTTTTTATATCTTCAGTACCATGCCATTGACAAGTACATAAAAAGTATTTTCCTTCTATAGCAGTCAACATAAAGGATAAGACATCCTATATAGAACGGAAATCCGCTGTCTGTTTACTGCTGCTGTGAGACGTTATCTGCAAGGTAATCATCATGTAGAATTGGGATAACAGTATGACAGCATCGTTGTTCTGATAGGTCTAGATAAAGACGCCCAAAGAAGAGTATTGTACTTATCAGTGTAATGTGTGATGTGTGATTATCTAAGGCTACTTTCACAACTGCGTTTTCCTTTCTTCTTTTGTCCCCATTCATTGTTAATGGGGACAAAACTGAACACACCGGAATGGAGTCCACCAGAATGCATTCCGTTCCGTTTTATTACATTCCCGTGCAAGACGCAAAACCACTGCAAATAGCGTTTTTGTGTGCGGCATGGGAAACTAAACATGCCGGATCCAGCATAAAAAAACATGTAAGTTAATGGTGCCGGATCCGTATTTTTATTTTGGACATTATTTGATGCTGGATCCGGCATTTTAATTTTTGATATAATACAACTGGATCCGTTCTGAATGGATGCAGCCAGTTGAATTTATTCAAATGGATGCATTTCGCTCCGGTTTTGAGATCCTCTGCCGAATCTCAAAACCAGAAAGGAAAATGCAGATGTGACAGTAGCCCAACTGAGTCATTTACCCCCTTATTTACTTTCCAGCTGAAGTTATGGTCTGACTGAAAAAGTGAGGTCAGGAACTTCAGCACTCTCTTCTAGTCACTGTATCTGGCATATATGTTTGCTTTCGGGTGAACAAAAAATACCACACGTATTCTTTTTGTCTGTCTAAAAGACGGCATACAGGCCAAAAATTCTCCCGATCCTGTCGGATCCAATTATAGTGGATGGGGATCCAGCTATGCCGCATAAAGTGAACTCTGGCAGTCTGTTCTTCCACCAAAATTCACAACGCAGACGTCAACGTGGCCTTAAGTAAGACTGTTTAGTGTGATAAAAGTTCAAACAAAGAGCTAGGACAGGAAACAGAATACATGGAATGACTTAAAAAAATTATATCCAGAAAAAAAATCAATCTTTTTTAATATATAAAAAAATGACACAGAATATTCACATACCTATTAATATGCGATAAAAAAAAAAAAAAAAAATAATATATATATATATATATATATATATATATATATATATATATATATATATCTATATCCCTCTAAAATGGCGGCACCAATTGCATCTTTGCATTAAACACCAGAATATTGCTGTGGATATAATATCTAAACAATAAAATAGACAAAAGATGGTGCAAATAAGAAAGCTCAAAAATGGAATGTAAAGGGGTTTGTAGAATTAACTTCCTGAACCAAATGTTTTCACAGAATGGACTTACTTGGTGAGAGGAAAAATGTTGTCATATGCAAATGTGTATAAAATGACAAGCAAACCTAGAAATGTATACTTAACAGGTGAAAAGGATGACCACAGTACAATAAAAAGGATGCATGTACAGCAAATGCAAGAAATATTACTAAAACTTTTACTTTTGTATAACAGGAATTAAGCACAACATTACATACAGTGGAATGAGACAAAATATGTTAGTTTTTTATCTTTAAAATCAAAATATTCCTTAAAATATTTACATTTTACAGTATAAAAAATAGTAAAACACAAGAATGTACAAGCTGAATTTTCAAGTATTTAAAGCACAAACAAAAATTTCTAAATTTAACTTACTAAGAAATCTTGAAGCTTGAAAGATTAGCCTATATACCCCCTATGGCAAGTGCATTTCAAAGCTATAGTAACCGAACGGCTTTGATTCAATAATTCATAAAATAATCAACTCTGATATGCTGACCATAATAAGAAACTCATGGAGACTTATTAATATTTGCCAAAAGTTATCTGTTGTTTTCTCCAGCACCAAATAGTTGTCGAGATCTCCAAATAGGATTTTGTAGAGCTTCAAGATATTCTGGCTTTAAAAACAGTGCAATTAAAAACATTTTGTTGAATTGTCTTTTAAAATGTTTAACACCTTAGCGTGTAAAAAGCTGCTTCATTCTACACCAAATTTCCAACTAAATATTACACGTTAGCATATTTAGGAAGAAATATATTGGACATACATTACATTTCCATTTGTGTAAAAGGTTTGTTAAATAAGTTTAAGATTAGTGAGAATTGAGCATAAAAAAACATAACGGGCAATCAGGCTTACAACAGTTTATGTCTGGAAAACACTGACATTTGCTAAGAAATTGATGGCACAACCAAGAAGAGAGAAAACTAACGGGATGAGTTTATCGTTTACTTTTAGTTTTATGACTGTGGTCCCTACTTTTGTCTTTGTGGTGCCGATCCCTTTCTTTTTCCTCCTCCCGATCTCTGTTTTTATCCCTACTTTTTTCTTTGTCATGAGAACGATCCTCACTTTTAGATTTATCACTTCTCCCTTCTTTACTTGAAGACTTGTCACTATGAGAAGCCCGAGATCTTTCTTTTTCTTTATGTGACTCATCACGGCTTTTCCGATCTCTGTCATGACTTCTCTCTTTGTCTCGATCCTTACGCCGGCTTCTTTCAGAGTCTCTATCGCCATGCTTATCGCTCCCAGATTCCTTCTCATGCCTCTTATCTCTTGAGTGATGTGACTCACTATAAAATCTTTTCCTGTGATCACTTCTGCTTGCTCGACTAGAACTTCTTTCAGATATACGATCTTGCTTGTCCCAGGGATCACTGTGACGTCTTTCTGGACCTCTGTTATCTTTATGATACAGCATTTGTGGTGCTTGGTACCTGACTGGGTCAGTGTTCAACAGGGGTCCAGTACTAACTTGCCCAAAAAAATGAGATGGCTGTCTAGCTAACTGAAGTGCTGGGTGCCAGGCAACTAATGGGTTATGGATAGTGGATTCTGCAGACTGAAATCTGGGTGGTCTTGGAAAGCCAATACCTAATGGTGTTGGTAAGAGAGGTGGTATGTGAGGCGCATAGGGGAATAGTGGATTACCCGGCAAAGGAAAGCCAGGGGCGTGTTGGAATGGAAAAGCTGGAGGACTACTCTTTAAAGGTAAGAAAGAAGGTTGTTGTAACCTTAATGGAGAAAAGGATCCTGAAAATGCAGGAGCTGGGTTTTTGCCAGAATTTTCAGAGTGTGGAGCGTTTAATGGTTGTGTCTGGGATTTGTTTGCAGCTAAAGCTCGTCTGAATTGCTGGAGAGGATCGGTGTCATCTATAAGCAGATCTGGAGGGAACTGTTTTTCAGTATTCAATTCTTCAGCTATATCTGTTTCAATGTCAGTGGAAGAAGAATACGAACTGTCTTTTGGTCTGTTCTTAGGTGAAGATGCATCAGTTTCCTCATGAGCATGTTTCTTTGTCCTGTCTTTCTTGTGGTGGGATGTACTGTCAGGGGATCCTTTACTCTGATGCGAGTCCGATTCCAAATCTGTTGTATCTGAAGCGGTACTATGATGACCTCTTCCAGCTGCTTGTCTAGGATCCCTTTTACTGTGTATTAACTTTGGAGATTTCTTGGGGCTTGAACCAACGTCCACAGAAGAAACATTACTATCATCATCAGCGTTACTTTTTGTCACTGAAATTGAAGACATATTTGAATTTGGTGCAACATTATGTTTGACTTCATCTTCATCCAGAACATTCATTGTACTTAAAAACACTTCTGTGGGAACATCAGGAGGTTTATCTTTCAGAGAAAGACCTACAGATGATTCAGGTAATGTAGATATAGGAGTTGGATTTTCCCTTGTTTCTTCTCCTGTACTGGATGTCATGTTCATTTCTACATCTATTTCAGATGTGACTGATTCATCAATTACTTGACTTTTATCTTCTTTTAGTGGCTTATCATTATTTGCTATAGATGGTGGTTTACATTCGAACACACTTTCTGTAGTACCTAAAAGAGACTGTAATATATCATCAACAGGTAAAGGTTTGTTCGCCAGGTCTAAGGTAGACACTGGATTTTCCCATCCAACTAATACTCCTGGTAGAAATCGTAGTGGCTTTGGAGGATCCAGTTTAACTGTTTCTGGTACAGTTTCAACCGTTGCCTGTGGTTCCTCGTTTTCTGCAATCTGTGCTCTGTTTCTATTCTTATGCAACACAGCAGTGAAGGAATTAAAAAAATCATTTTCATCATCTTCTTCATCGTCCTCATCCTCTAGTTCAATTCTGTTCCTCTTTTCTGGGACATTAATTAAGGAACCTAAATGCTCGTCATCAATGCTTGTACTGTGCTGTCGTTTCACTTTCTGACGAATAATCAAAGCCAGAAGTAAATTTGGTCTACGTGCTTCTAGGCCTGTAGAGACAAAAAACATATATAGCTAGTAAGCATCCATATAAAAAAAATTATTCATTAGCAGTACAATCAGAATTAACTTTTTGCTAAGAACCTGATTTTGTGTCTATTATCCTACCTTCTGATATGTCAAATGGATGTTCCCATTCTAAACTCTAATTCTGTTATAGGATCTCACAGCATTATAATGATTTATAATGCTGTGTCTTTCTGTATCTACTGAATTACACTGACAGCATTATGTCCCTGTAATTCAATAGAATCCAGGTCTCACAGGGTGACACAGCCTTATATATCATTATAATGCTGGGCTTCGGGGATTGCTGCCAATAGCAGGCCGCAATAGGAACGAGCCTCCCTAGCATCACGGTTGATCCCTGTCGCGGCCTGCTATTGGCTGACCCCCCGAGCCGGATGTTTTCATCTGCACGACAGGGAGATGAGGTGGTGACTGTGCAGGCATCAGAAGCGACGCGGGTGCCGGGGAGCGAAGTAATTATGACTAGTATGAGGGGCTCAGGCATTTGGGGTTGGGGAATTTTTTTGATAACCCCTTTAATGGTCTAGCACCATGACTTCTGAGTTAGGCTCCATTCACATGTCCTGTTTTTCTTTCCTGATTCGATCCTGATGCGGATCCATTCATTTCAATGGGTCCTGAAAAAATGCGGCTCAGATCAGGAAAGAAAAACAGGACGTGTGAATGGACCCTTAATTCAAGTCATGCCTATAGAAGCCGCGTTCTGCTAGTTGCAACCTCTGATGGAGTAAGAAATGCCTAGACTCCCTCCAATACTCCATTTATCTAGAACATATCAAAAGACAGAAATATGGATTTATTGTGTAATCAGAAAATGACCTACGCTCACCATAATGTACAGTTATGTTGTGGTGCAGTGTAAGGAGTATGAACCCGCACCATATGCAGCGGGTGCTGGCTGTGCAATACCCAGTAATTTAATTTAAAGTAAAAATAGTAAAAATTAAGTTTGGAACAGAAATACAGAAATACAATGTGAACAAGCCCTAATAATTAAAATCATCTTAAGTGATTAAAACTTACCAGGCCCATCAAAGGGTACAAAGAAGTGTGGAATCTTTTCAGAGGCTCCTAAGGGAATGAGATACATGTCTTTCACCTGCCTCATGTTGTTTGCGACTACACCATAACGTTTTCTGCTACTGAAGTAAGAATATAGCAGTGTGTAAGATATCTGATCTTCTTCTGTCTCCGGAGTAAACCGTATTACACAAGTTTCCTATAAATGAAGTCATAATTAAATGGTCACTGTACTTTGTACAACAAACTTTGCATAAATCAACAGTATATTTGGCTCAGTCGCTCAATTAATTGTTTCCATTTTCGCACATACGTGGGAAACGTGACAAACTGATGGCATCAATCTAATGATTAGGTTTTTATAGTAAGGGTTCATGCCCACAAATGTAAGGGCTCTGTGTCCGTACTATGGACCATAAACAGCCGGTCTGCAATATACAAACACTAGCCGTGTGCCAGGACATAGTCTATCTTTTGCGGTGCGGAGGCACAGATCGGAAGCCCACGGAAACATTACAAAGAGCTTCCATGGGCTTTCAGGTTTGTGCCTCCATACCGCAAAAGAAAAGACATGTCCTATCTTTTGCCGTATCTTGCGGATCACAGACCCAAGCAAGTCAATGTGTCCACATCTACAGCATGGAGTGGACACGGCCGATGCCGCAGCACGAGCGTGGAGCCCTTACGTTCGTGGGCATGAGCCCTAAGAAGGATGCTGATCCTACCCTTTAAAATATCACTGAGAATTATTGCATCTTATAAAACTGCATCCAGTATTTTTTGCCTGGAGTGAAGATCGGATTATAGCTTTCAAAGTAATTATTGCTTCCTGGTCCAGGTTTTGTCTTTACTTTAGCTTTGCATTTTCTATTTTTATTGAAATAATAATGAAGTCAAAATCCAAAACTGCCATCCAATGAAAAGTGATACTAGATAAGCACGCTCAAAATATGCTTGATTTCTGTGAACATTATGGAGATAAGGAGAAAATAAAGGGAACCAGTAGAATTACTAATTAACAAATAATAATTAGTGTGAATGTTTGCCCTCAAGCAGGCAATGGCATGAGCACAAGTCATCCATATCTCTCCCTGCTTTTATGGATCCTCAAAGCCCAAATAAGAGGTGAAGGGCATAGCTCCCATAAAATAGACTGTTGGCTGCCTTTTCTTTTTATGTTTTACTAGCTGAAGGACCCGGCTTCGCCCGGGTATATTTAATTTATTTCATTTACTGTTTGTGTGTGTGTGTCGTTAAAAGATATCGAGAGTGACCTCTACAGTGCCCGCCCCTTTAACAGTGACCTCCACAGCAGTCCGCCCCTTTAACAGTGACCTCTACAGCGGCCAGGCCCTTTGACAGTGACCTCTACAGCGGCCCGCCCCTATAACAGTGACCTCTACAGCAGCCCGCCCCTTTAACAGTGACCTCTACAGCTGCCCGCCCCTTTAACAGTGACCTCTACAGCAGCCCGCCCCTTTAACAGTGACATCTACAGCAGCCTGCCCCTTTAATAGTGACCTCTACAGCTGCCCGCCCCGTCTTCACCCCAGAAAGCCAGACCTCACCGGCCATTCCCCCAAACATGAAACAGCGCCCCCAGTTCCCATGAAGACACACCCCTACACATGAGACCATGCCCCCCTGGCTCCGTGAAGACACGGAGGAGAAGCTGTCTGAGTGTGAGCTACTGAAAGGGTGGACATCCCTGCGTCCGTCCAGGCACTGCGTCGGACGGAGAACAGGTAGCCAGAAAACTGGACTGTCCAGCCTAAAGCTGGACATCTGGCCACCCTAACATCAGCCTGCCCCTAGGGTAGCCAGAAGTCTTGTTTTAGGCTGGACAGTCTGGCTTTCAGACTCCCTATCCTCTGTCATGCGCAGGGCCTGGATGGACACAGCAGCAGCACTCTCAGCAGCAGCACTTTGCAGTCTGAGCAATAAGCTGCAGGGAGAAAGTCACCCTCCCCCCACCCCTGCAGCTGACAGAAGGTGATTTTTACCTATATTTTTAATCCTGGTCAAATGCGGCATGGAAGGGGCGTGGCCTGACTGAGTCACGGGCGTGACTTAGTGGGATCTGGGGGTGGTGCTTTTAAGTCCTTTTTTTGACGGTGTTGCCTGAATTACAGGTCGATGCCATAGTAATTTAGGAGGAAGGTGGGTAGCAGTGGAAGAAAACATATTTTATTACTACTGAATGGTAAATATGTGAAATTTACATTATATGAGGTAATGATTGATGATGAGTTAGTCTAAAACATAAGTTATATTTATTGTAACCGAAATACCCCTTTACCATTGTCATCCACAGTGCTCTGCCTGCAGACCTACAGCAGTGAACTGGCTAGGTTGTCATAGAAACCTGGTGTGTGGAAACTGCCTGTGAGCTTCTATTGGCTGATAAGGGTCATGTGACCAGGCTACTATTGGCTAATGCATTTTTTTGGAATATCCTGGAGAGCTGAAAACTGTTCTAAAACCTTCCCGGACACCTGATGTACATGTGTGCCAAATTTTTTGATTGTAGCTGCAGCAGTGCGGATTCCTTTAGCGGACATACACACACACACACACACACACACACACATACACTCAGCTTTATATATTAGATTATTCTTATTATTAGCCCCTTAACAGAAATCGTTAACAAACAAATATTTTAAAAAATAGATTATGGCCTATATTTATTAATTGTTGCATTCTAAAAGTCCCTGCCACTGACTGAACAAGTGATCACTCAGTGTGCCATACACGTATGGTGTGGGTCAGGAAGGGGTTAAATGATGGCTTTATTCTGTGTGTCAGTATTGCTTACATAGCTTTGTCTTTTACTGCTGCATAATAGCAATATTAAAAGAATCATTAAAAAATATATTTTTATTTTTCCAATCAGAGCTTGTTTCTTTGCAGGACAAGCTGTAGTTTTTATTGGTACTATTTTCGTATACATAAGACTCTTTGATTTCTGTTTTTTGAAAAAAAAAAATGGCAATTCTGTTTGTTTTCTTTCTGTTTGCAGAGTTTAGTATGTGATATAATTGACAATCTTTATCCTTGGGGCCGGTTTTAGACAAAATGTGGCCCTGGACAAAATCAAAAGTGGGGCCCACAAATCTTGTAATAATGTGCTAACAACACAGTTACGTTCTGTCGATTCCGGCCCTCCCTCACAGATTTACACCCCATAAGGTTCCATTCACACGTCCGCATGTGTTTTGCCGATGCGCAAAACAGGGGCACCAGCCATGTCCCGGCACTATAAAAAAGCCTTATCTTGTCCGTGGCTGCGGGGCCGCGGAACAGGATGCGGATAGCACACTGTGTGCTGTCTGTATCTTTTGCAGCCCCATAGAAAATGAATCCGCAAAATTATGGAACGGATGCGGAACCATTCATACAGACGTGTGAATGGACCCTAAAGCTCCTCACACAGTTCTTCACCCTCATGGCCCCAGAATACGCCACATGCCTCCTCCCTTCACACAAGGAGTTCCCCTCACTCCTCGCGTCTGAGAGTGTTAAATACCGGAAGTGTGGGATTCCTCTTCAGGCGCGCTTTCCCCCAGTGGAGATTGGGGAAAGCACCCTGTTCTATAAATTAGCCACAGCCTGTACAAGGCTTCCAGGCTCATTGTTGGTATATCCCAGTTCATGCCATTAGGTGGCAGCACTGTACTGTGATATAGTGATTTCTATATAGACTAATGGAGCAATTTACATCTGATGATTCTAAGTTGTTTTCCACTTGGGGACTTAACAAAAAGATTAAAAAAAATAAAAATGTGAAACTATAAAAAAAAATTAAAAATATCCCCATTCCCCCAAATAAAAAGAAACAAAAAAATTGCTTTATGGGCATCGCCGCATGTGAAAACGCCCATACTATTAAAATATTTTTTTAAACAGTTAGCCCATATGGTGAATGGCGTAACAGAAAAAAAATTTAAAAAAAGGCAGAGTCGCGTTTTTTTCATCACTATCCCCCAAGACAATTCAATAAAAAGTTATTATATAAAAGTTATTATATAAAAGTCATACACACCCCAAAATGGTATTGTCAAAAACGACAGATCATCCCGCAAAAAATGAGCCCCCACACATCTCCGTAGACATAACTATAAAAAGTTATAAGGGTCAGAATATCGCAATGAAAAGAAAAAAAATATTTTTTTATGAAGTGAGCCCTGATTAGGCTTAGCTTGCTGCAGTGAGCGTGCTTATAGACGTCCTGAGCAGGCCTACTGATAGGGTGCCACAAGTTAAAAAGGTTGGTGTGGGTTAACACAGGTGTTATTTGATCATATTTTACGTTTTGCTCTATTTTGTTTCTAAAAAAAAAAAAAAGCCAAACTTCTCACTGTTGGGGACACCCTGTATATTTAAAGGGGTTGTCCGGGTTCAGAGAAGAACCCGGACATACCTGCAATTTCACCCAGGCAGCCCGCCTGAAGATGGCATCGGAGCATCCTATGCTCCGATGCCCTCCTTTGCCCTGCGCTAATTAGCGCAGGGCAAAGGAATTTAGCCAGGTTCCGGTGACGTACCGGTCCCTGCCAGGCAGAGGCTTCCGCCCGGCAGTGAGCCGGTGACGTCATCGGCGCTGATGGACGGGCTTTAGCGCTGCCCTAGCCAGTAAAACGGCTAGGGCAGCGCTAAAGCCGGCCCATTAAGGCCGGTGACGTCACCGAACTCGCTGCCGGGCGGAAGTACCCGCCCGGCAGCGAGTATTTATAAACAAAAGAGACCTTGCCCTGCGCGATCTAGCGCAGGGCAAGGGGGGCATCGGAGCATGAGATGCTCCGATGTCCTCTTCAGGCAGGCTGCCTGGGTGAAATTGCAGGTATGTCCGGGTTCTTCTCTGAACCCGGAAAACCCCTTTAAGTTTTATTTAGCCTCTATTTTTAAAACCTTTCTAAGGGGATTCAAACTCACATCGGGGCCCTGGTTTGCCACCCCCTAATGCCGGCCCTGTTTATCCTATGGGCTGATACAATTATAATGATAGCAGATTTATAAAGTTTTGTTATGTATTAATAAATGTTTTGCATTCCTATGTTCTGAAAGCCATGACATTTCTATTTTTGGGAGTAAAAAATGAGAAAAAAAAAAAAAAAAAAACGGAAAATCACCCGGTGTTGAAGGGATTAATGCGTCTGGCATCATATCTGTGGGGAAGTTGCCACCTGTCAGTTCCTCTCAGCCAGTAAGCATCAGCAGAAATCTACTCAGAAACAGGTTTCTCTCCAACACTGCTCCTCCCAAATGTTCTTTCCAGTGAGATGCCAGCTGTGCTACTGGAGCGCTGGCATAGTACATCAGACTGATTCATCACCTGTCCTCTCTGCTGCAGCACTCTCCCTGCAGCTGTGAAGCTACTAAAGGATCCACCTGGTGGCATGTGTGGCCTGCTCTTTCAGCTATGTAGCAAGTCGTGCACTTTACTACACAGATTTAACACCAGGGGCACAGTTACAATGAAGTAAGGCTAGTTTCACACTAGGCAGTCTGTGCTGGCAGGGAACGGCCTGTCGGACCTCTTTGCTGGAAGCATCTGTCTGGTCCCGCTAACTATAACGGGGTCCTGCGGATATCTGGCTGCAACCTAGCAAAAATGCAGAGTCGGACGGAAGAAAATCACTGCGTGAGGATGTATAGCTTGCCAGATGTATAGCGCTAGTGTGAAACTAGCCTAAAAGGAATATTCGCAACCAGGGCATATTTGTTACAGAAAGTAAAATTAGTAAAGTAAACTAGTTTTTCCATGCTAATTTGTATTAAAATAACATTTAGGGCCCGTTCACATGACTGTGTGAACGGGTCCGCACCTATTCCGTAAAATTGCGGAATAGGTGCGGGCTCGTTCACTTCAATGGCCGGCACGCAATCTTGCTGAGCCGCGGCTCCGCAAGAAATTATAGAACATGTCCTATTCTTGTCTGCAATAGCGGACAAGAATAGGCATTTTGAACGGGGTGCCCGGCCGTGTGTTCCGCAAATTGTCCGTGGTGTTGCGGATCCGCATTTTTGCTACGGCCATCTGAACGGCCCCTTAATGTTAAGTTACACAAGCTTCTGTTGCCAGTGACTGGTAGGCTTTAAAGGCTTTCTGTCACAAAGACTTAACTGTTTTTCTAGCTGTGTGACAGTTATTTTCACTTTCACTTGGTGCCGGTTACCTAATAAATAGAGATGAGCGAGCATGCTCGGGAGCAATTTTCGCGTAATAGCGTACGCATCTTCTAATATGTACGCTAATGCATACGCATCTTCTAATCTGTACACTAATGCGTACGTATCTTATAAATTTGTACACTAATGCGTACGCATCTTATAAATTCGTACACTAATGCGTACGCATCTTATAAATTTGTACACTAATGCGTACGCATCTTATAAATTTGTACACTAATGCGTACGCATCTTATAAATTCGTACACTAATGCGTACGCATCTTATAAATTTGTACACTAATGCGTACGCATCTTATAAATTTGTACACTAATGCGTACGCATCTTATAAATTCGTACACTAATGCGTACGCATCTTATAAATTTGTACACTAATGCGTACAAATTACAAGATGCGTACAGATTAGAAGATGCATACGCTATTACGCGAAAATTGCTCCCGAGCATGCTCGCTCAACTCTACTAATAAACCTTATCTCTAAAGGTTAAAAGAGGTTAAAAACACGTATTTAAGCCACATTCTTATCAGTAAGAAAAGAGCAGAGCTATAATGAGTGTTTATAAGGTCAGAGATCAGAGATAAGGAGCCATCAGGTGAGCTGGCTGATGGAAAAGAGACAGCATCTCAGCCCTGTACAGATAAATGACTCGATATTTTTAATAAAGACCAATTGAAAAAATGACTTTTAGCTCAAAATCAGTACAATGCACTAATAATAAAAAAATGTCCCCAAAGGTGTAATGTAAATGATAATGTGTATTATATTACCTTTGTTCCAGAGGCCTTTATCTTTTCTACATAGTCCCAAACAGTTTGTGGGGAAATCCTTCCACCGACTTGTATGCTTTCCGGAAGGTCCTGATCATGAAATACAAAAATGCAATAAAAATATTAAAAGGGTAATACCACCAAGATATTATGTGAACAAAAAGAGGAGTACCTTTGTAAACCTACGGGGAGCATTTATCATCCCCTTTGCGGCGAAAAAGGAGGGCCAAAAGGTCATAAACGTTGGCGCACGCTGCTGTTAAACAAAATGTCTTGACTTTTTGGGGGTTTTACTCAGAGCTCACCACTCTCCAAAGAGGCAAGCAGTGCGGGGCCACAGTAGGAGGTCTCTCACATGTATTATAATTCACACCAGGAAACTGGCCTAGAGTATAGAAGAGATCTACATCAGCTCCCATGCTGGACTACATCTGTGTTTTGTTGCATGGACCTGCAAAGATGTGCCATAGATATAACGAGGCACGCTTCTCTAAATAATGGCGGTGGATCTAAAGCAAGCAGGGGAGAGATTTAGACTGGCGTGTAAAATGCTGGCCTTGATAAATGTTCCCCAGAGTATTTCTTATTTACCAATGATCCAGAGCCATGGCGTGATGGTGTGTATCATCGCTCAGAGCTGCCATCATTATAGTGGTTCATAGAATCATCCACAACACAGCCGAATACCCAGAACGGAAATAATCAGATCAAGATCTATGCTGACTGGAAAACTGAATGCATAAGTATCCTGTACCCAAATGCCACAGTAAGGCCTCGTGCACACCAACGTGTTCGTTTTTCGGTTTCCAAACTGTGGATCCGCAAATAAGGACATGGTCCATGTGCTGTCTGCATTTGGTTATATCTTTCTATCTTTTGCAGAACAGATATACAGATGCGGAAAGCACATGGAATTCATCTGTGTGCTTTCCATATCCGTATGTCCTTTCCGCAAAAGACAGAACATGTCCTATGCTTGTCCGCAAAATGCAGACCACAGACTCTATTAAGACTCATGCAGGTTGGTTAATCGGCCATACAGACATCCAATGTGTACTGGCAGGTGAAGGTGTAAAATCATTCCTCAGCCCAGCTTGCAAGCTGTAAGTTGCCATGTCCATGGCTCCAATGATGGCAGTGGTCAAATGATTTCCGCCACCTAAACTTCTGTGCCGGCACTGAATGTCTTCAGCAAATGTACAGATACAGGAGTTAATGGTGCCTGTATCTGCACATGCGCTGATTACTTTAGGCAGCAGAACAGAAGAGGCAGCAGCTGGGAAGGTGGTCACAGGGTAAGAAATGATCAATTTTACACGTTCACATATATATTAGATATATCACTTTCTGAAACTCCGTCAGAAAAGTGGCCAAACCCTCCCAAGCCGCACAAAAAGAACATGAAGTGCATCCAAATAAATGATTAATGCTGCTCGCCAGTGTAATAACATCACAGTGTTTGTAAAATAACGGTGCCAGAGCCTCCATATAACGTTTGCCAAAAGAACGTTAGAAAATCTATCACATTTTGAGTTACAAGGGTTCATCCCAAACCTTCTCTCTTTACCGTATTTTCCGGACTATGACGCTCAAAAGTGGGGGAAAAGTGAGAGTGTCTTATAGTCCGAATATTAATGACCACTTCCATTATGGAGGCACAGGGAATGGTGAGGGAAGCGCTGCACTGGCTGTCCTCACCTTCTCTGGTCTTCTTCTGGGTCACAGTGCAGCACGGGCTGGATGAAGAGTAGGGGTGGGTGAGTGGATATGCAGAGTGGCAGCTCCGTCCAGAGCAGGAGCGGTAAGCTTATTTATTTTAATGCCTGATCTGAGGTCTGATGGGGGTCCGGTCTGAGGCTGATGGACGGGTTTGATCTGAGGTCTGATGGGGGTCTAAGCTGAGGCTCATGGGGGTCTGACCTGAGGTCAATGGGGATCTGATCTGGACTGATGGGTGTCTGAGTTGAGGCTGATGGAGCTTAGGGGTCTGATTTTGCGGTCTGATCTGAGGTCAAGGGGGTAGCCACCGCTGCTCCTGTCCTCTCTGGTCTGTTTACTTCCGGGCAGTGATTACAAGACCACTGCAACCAATCACTGGTGTTAACGGTAATACTGCTTAGATGGCAGGTGACAGATATCCACAAGTAAACGGAGACTGGCGGGGACCACTCCCAGCCTTTAGGAAAAATGTTATATACTGAACCTCATTAAAGGGAGTCTTTCACCTGTTTTTCACCAATATAACTAACAGCAGTGTCCCACAGAAGATTGCAGACACATCCCAGACTTACCTGTGTGCACTGTGTGTCTGTATTACATGTTCAGAAAAAGCACTTTTGGGGGCGGAGTTTGCCGCGCTGCGAGATGGCCGGATAAGAGCAGCGCTCTCGTCTACATCACCTCTACCTCCAGCTATTTGAGAGTCAGACGGAAGCACAATGGTCAAAATCGTGAGGGAGAAGCAGGGGAACATCCCCTCTACCCCTCGGACAGAGAAACCGCAGTCCGACATGGATAGATTTCTACAAAAGAAACATGCCTCACCGATGGGGAGAAATAAGATGGCGCCGAAAGGCGCGCAACACCCGCCGCCAAGAGCAGAGTCGGATGAAGAAAGCTCAGGGGCCGTATCAGATGCTGCGGGTGAGTCAGACCCTTCACAGATTTCTAAGTCATCTCTGACTAAGGCACTCAAGAAGGCCATTGCCCCAGTAATAAAAGACTTAGCGGACATCAAGGCCGACATGAAGCATTTGGGGCACAGAGTCTCTACGCTTGAAGACTCTCAGTCGGGCCTCATTCAGCATAGCGAGAGACTGGAAGCGGTTACCTTGTCCTATAGAAACCATATTAACTATGCTCTGCTACAAATAGAGGATCAAGAAAACCGTAGCAGGCATAAAAACATTCGCCTCAGGGGCCTACCTGAAACTTATGAGACAGACGCCATACACCACGTGGTGTCCGCCATATTTACCCAACTCTTGGGAGAAGATAGAGCGCAACAGGTTACCATCGAACGAGCTCATAGGGCCCTTAGACCCAAGCCAGCTCCCGAGAACCCACCCAGAGACATTATTTGCGGTCTCCTCCGATACATCGACACAGCTGCCATTCTCAGAGCTGCGCGAGAATCCAGAGAAATCACATATGAGGGATCACAGATCCAAATATATCAAGACATAGCGGCAAGCACTTTGGCAAAGAGACGCATATTGAAGCCTCTTACAGAAGCCCTGAGAGCTAACCGAATCCCTATTTGCTGGTTATATCCCTTTGGACTTGCTATTATGAAAGGCGGACAACAGATAGTCATTAGAACTCCTGAGGACTTGGAACAAGCTTGGGACAAGCTGGATCTGACACCTCTGAATATCCCTTCGTGGCTACCTGTTCCTCCGGTGGAAGACCTGCCGACTCTACCTCAAGTACAAGTCTGGACAGTGGCTGGGAAGAATAAGAGATCCAGACGGCCATCATCTTCAGCAACCAGAACATGTGTCGAAGATCCCTATGACATAGTGCTCTCCAACTTTATTTCTCTCTCCCTTTTTCAACCCCTGCACTTTCCTTCTTCCCCCCCCTCTCTCTTTTTGTCTAGTGCGTGTCTTGTAGGTTCTTCAGCTGGACATACGAGTCCTGACTTCTTTCTTCTGACATGCACCCTCTGGAAACTGGTTTCAACAGTTGCTCCCTGCTGGACCGTGGTATCATTGGACTCTCAATGTTAAGTACTTATTCACTTTGATGTTTTGAGGTGGAGGCGTTTGTGGGCTTGCATGAGGCACCCACCTCACATTCTCGTGGGTACCCTCCCTGAGGCACCCAGGTCGGCTCCTTGCGGGCTTGGGGTCTCGGGGATGGACATTACTCACTCTGGGCATGATATATGCCATACATTATTGGTTTACTCTGTTTTAGTGGTCATTTGCTACACTGTTTATTTTACTTGCTCTGCTGAGTTCACACTACGCATATATAAGCTACCCTATCCCAATCACCCAAAATGGTGGAACTAAAGGTTCTCTCAATGTCAGGGGATTAAACACACCACAAAAAAGGAACAGTATGTTTAGGCTTTTGCACAGGGAAAGAGCAGACATTCTCTTACTCCAAGAGACGCATTTTCGTAAGAATCATGTACCGAAACTTCCTTCTAAACCTTATTCCTATTGGTTTCATAGTACGTATTCTTCATCTACCAGGGGAGTTACTATTGCAATTAATTGCAACACTCCTTTCCGTATGACAGCCTTAAATGTAGACCCTGAGGGCAGGTATGTCATACTGACTGGCCTCTTTGGTGATAAAACTGTCACTATTGCCAATATATATGAGCCAAATGTTAAACAAACTTCCTGGCTCTTGAAGACTTTGCAGCATATCAGAAAGACAGCGGCTCCCATGTTAATACTAGGAGGTGACTTTAATCTGGCCATAGATCCCTCTTTAGACACAACATCCTCCTCACTTTCAACCCCTAGAAATTCGCTCATTCGTTTGAAAATGCTGTTGTCTGATATGGGATTGGTGGACGCGTGGAGGACTCTACACATAGATGAAAAAGAGTATACATACTATTCAAATGCCCATAAGACATACCACCGCTTGGACTACATTTTTCTCCCATCTTCTCTCATCCCTGACATATCCTCAGCCCGCATAGGACCTATTACCATCTCGGACCATGCTCCCACTTCAGTGTCATTTAAGTTCAGGGGCTTACCCCCAAAATCCTAAACATGGAAATTGAATACCACCATATTAGAAAACCCACATTACAGTAATCTCCTTGCCCAAAAGCTAACCGAGTACTTCCAACTTAACGAGAGCCCTGATGTCTCACAACCCATTATTTGGGAAGCCCATAAGGCATTTATTAGGGGAGAGTTTGTCTCTCTAGGTAGTAGGCTTAAGAAACAAAGGGAGAAGGATGTTGCAGATCTCCTGTGCCAAATAGAGAAGCTTGAGAAGCTACATGTGACCT
Source organism: Rhinella marina (assembly GCA_900303285.1). NCBI lineage: Eukaryota > Metazoa > Chordata > Amphibia > Anura > Bufonidae > Rhinella > Rhinella marina. The sequence continues at coordinate 7,767 of ONZH01002393.1, read as the reverse complement.
CTGGAACTTCTTCCCACCTTGAAAAGCTAACGGACCTTAGAAGACAGCTTAAGGACTTATTAAATATTAAATCCGCTAGGGCCCTTCAGTTTCTGAAGTACAAATATTATAGCCACGGGGATAAGGGAAATAAAATTATGACTTCCTTATTAAAAAGACAAAGAACTAAAGCTTTTATTTCCTCTATTAAGACTTCACAAGGAACCAGAGTCACATCAACCCCTCTTATTGCACAACAATTCCAACAATTTTATACTCAGCTCTATAATTTACCTACCCGATCAGGTCAGGTACCAGACAAGCCCCTTACATCTGACCCGATTTCTGCTTTTCTAGAGCAATTGAATATGCCCAAGTTGTCTTTAGATGACCACTCCCATTTACTCTCCCCAGTCTCAGGAGAAGAAGCGACTAAAATCCTGAGTTCCATTCCCAATGGGAAAAGTCCAGGACCGGACAGATTTCCTATTATATATTATAAGAAGTTCCAGGCCCTGCTTCTTCCCAAATTTGTGACATTCTGCAATTCTTTGATGTCAGGCGCTGCTCTCCCCTCTCAAGCACTTGAAGCACACATAACCATTATCCCCAAAGAAGGAAAAGACCCGGAATTATGTAGTAGCTATCGCCCCATTTCACTTTTAAATACTGACCTTAAATGGTGGGCTAAAATTTTGGCTTTTCGGTTATCCACTATCTTACCAAAAATCATAGGAGAGGAACAAGTGGGTTTTGTGAAAGGTAGAGAGGGAAAACATAATGTCTCTAGAGTCCTCCACGCGGCCTACTATGCTAAAAAGAAGAATATACCCTTGGTCCTCTTGGGAACGGATGCGGAAAAAGCGTTTGACAGGGTCAGCTGGGAGTTCATCAGACGTGCGTTATTAGCTTTTAATTTTCCAAATTCTTTCATTAATGCAGTTTTTTCCCTTTACTCCTCCTCACCATCTGCCCGAATTTTAGTCAATGGCACACTTTCGGACCCCTTCTATATACGTAATGGTACGCATCAGGGATGCCCCTTATCCCCTTCCCTTTTTATCATTTGCTTGGAGATGCTCTTGTTAAAGATATATCAATCTGGACAAATTAAGCGTCTTCAAACAGGCCCCATCATGCATAAAACTGCAGCATTTGCTGATGACCTTCTAATACTCATAACAAACCCACTAGAAGCTTTTCCCCATTTATTACAGCTTTTTGAGGACTTTGGAGCTATCTCCAATTTCAAAATCAACTATGATAAGTCTGAAGCTTTGAACGTGACAATTCCGACCTCCCAGCTGGGCCTGGTCAAGAGAGATTCCCCATTTAAGTGGCCCCCGGACGCTATCAAATACCTAGGAGTTCGCATACCTTCAGAATTGTCTTCTCTGTTTAGCATTAACTTCCCTCCACTTTTAAAGAAGATTGGGGACGCCATCCGGGAATGGAAGTTACCATATGTATCGTGGTATGTGGAAGGAGTGGTGAATCAAGTGTGTCCGGAGGTTAAGATCACATTGACTAAAGAGCTGGTCCTTCTTTGGCTCTCAGGAGATGTCTTTACACCCTCTAAGAAAAGCTTAGTCACCCACCTTATTACTGCTGCCAAACTCCTAATACCACTCATTATTAAATCAATGGATCGATAGGGTCCACCAGATGTATAGGTTTGAAGAAATGGCAAGTTGGGAATTACACACCAGAAGTGAATTCCTGCAAATCTGGTCTCCCTGGATACAGTTTATGGCAAATAGACAAGGTGGAACTCTCTTGGGAGTCAGGGGAGGTCCTGACTCTAATGGCTAAAAGAAAGGACCAGCATTGCTATATAGGAGTGACTATTTGGGTGTTTTTTCATTAAAGAAGAAACTCCCGACAAAAATGTTATTCCATGTCCTGCTAGAAATGTACATGATATAATCTGTAGTGAATGTCATTTTCTTACCAGTGTCTGAATTTTTGACTTATATCATCCTGAAGTTTCTTATCTGTGTCATGTGACTAGGAATTAGACCCACCAACTCACACGTAGACTTATGTGTGGACAGGAAGTGTAATTCTCTATGTATTCCTATGAGACAAAGTGAGGCTCCCATAGGAATGAATAGAGCAGTTACTGGCTTTCTGTCCTGGGTCAGTTGGAGGTCAGGGAGTTGGTCACATGACCCAGCTACAATAAGAAGAGAGGTTTTTACTCACAGAAACAGTCACTGATAAGAAAATGACAATCACTACAGATTATATCATGCACCTTTCTAACAGGTCAGAGAATAAAAATTTTTGCGGGAGTTCTTCTTTAACTTGTCTGGTAAAGGGAACTCTCTTTACCCTGACAGTCCGCCTGAGTAACCCCCCCCCCCACCTTCCCACCAGTTTGCCCTTTTAAGTAAATGGTAGAAGTGTCTCTAAGTTGCAGAGCTACCGTTCTTTTATTTTGGTTCATTATATGTTTTAATATCTGAGCATATGCAGCTGTATGATTTAAGATTTAAGATGTGGAGATATGTCTGTAACTTGTAATGTTGTATTGAGGACCTGTATACCCTTTTAATTTCTGCAGTAGCAGACATTGTATTTTTTGCTGCAATGCGCATTTGATCTTGTGATGTTTTGTGATTTTATATACATAATAAAGAGATTTGAAACAGAAAAAGCACTTTTATTCTGCTGGAAAACAGCTCCGAAGTGGCCAACTCTGCTGCTGCTGCAAACCAGACTGAAGAGGGGAGGGCTGCTTTAGCTGCTCATATCTTGGGATTGGTAGCAAAATGGAAAAATGGTTCGGACCTTATTTGAAAGCTGACATTCCAAGCTTTCAAATGATACCAAAATCATTATATCCAGTATATCAGAAGATATAGCTGTTAGAAATCGAGTCAGGAAAGAAAGCTGGTTTTACTTTCACTTTCAGCTGGGCACTTGGAAGCTGTTTTCCTGCTTTTCATGGACATGGAATACAGACACACAGTGCACACAGGTATGTCTGGGATGTGTATGCAATCTTCTGTGGGGCACTGCTGTTAGTTATATAAGTGAAAAACAGGTGAAAGACTCCCTTTAATACAGCTCTGGAATGTAATACAGGATAGGTGCAAAATAAGAAATGTGATGTGTTACACAATATTATGCTTCTGTGTATTTCATTTCCATTTTTTAAAGGTAGACATATAACTCATAGACCTAAAAAGAACACGATTGACCACTTAATATAAGCAATGTTCAAGCACTGTAATAACAACCATCACAATTTAAAACTAAATCAAATCTTTTCTCACCTCTGATAAATGCTCGAGTGACCCAGACACAGGGTAAGCCTTGATGATAAATTTTGCTACAGAAGGCATATTAAGAAATCCTTTCCAAATGTAGGTTAAACGGGCTAAGAAAGTAGATTCATCTTCAGCCGTGTCCGTAATACTAAATGACTCAGAGCTAGGAAATTACACAAAAAAGAAGCATTTGACATCACACATTGATTTTTAATGCACATCAACAACATTACAAATAATATTCTGTAACAGAAATACTGTGGACTTCAAGAGGCAGTCATACCACCCAGGTGACAGGCATTTCATAAAAACCAAAAGTTAGGTGCTAGTCATTTACCAATGTAGTGGCTATTTGGCATCTGTCACGTCCAGCTTTTAACCCTCCCTGCTCAATGACATAACAGTAAATGGCTGCAAGCAGGTAGTTAACACTGAGTGATGTGCTATTATGGCGCTGTGATGGCTCGGGAGCTCTGTCCACGCCATCACTTATGGTTGTCAGATATATAATATAGCTCGTACCCTGCTCTCAATGCCGAGATGGCAGATACCTCAGATCATGGCAATTATCCCTTAAAAGTCACAGTCAATGCTGTGATGTGTTGCTATGGCAACCAGAGGCCTAACAATGTATATTCTGCCCTGATAAAACACATTGCAATACAGGAGCACTACAGTGTATTATATGGGCGATCAGAGGTTTGTATGTTCAAGTTCCCGACTGGAAAAAAAAAAGTGTACAAAAATAGTTTGGAAAAAAAAAAATGTTATCCTGTACGGTGAACATTGTAAAAAAAAAAAATTCTTTTTTCTGTTAATTCCACAAAAAATGCAATAAAAGTGAACAAACACTTGCATGTTGCCCAATATGGCTCCAACGAAACAATAACCCGTCCCTTAAAAAACAAGCCATCACACAGCTTCATTGAAGGAAAAATAAATAGGTTATAGTGCAGGGAGGGAGTAGATAAACCGTGACCATCACCATTTGTGTACTGTGTATCTATGCAGAGCGGTTCTCTTGCATCGTTATCCTGCCTGTGATGATAATGCTCAAAAGTGATCTGTATAGGAAAAAACTGCTAAATTTCAGAACTTCTTTTAAATTTAAGATGGTGAGAAAATTAAGAAAAAAAACACCACATAAAATGTAGATTGGAACAAAAGGTCAGTTTCTGATGACACACTCCCTAACTAAACACTATTTAAATGACATTAACCCACAGTTACCTGGCTCCTGAGAAAAAGGTGTCTTTGGAGAGTCCGATTTTTCGGTTTCTAACATGTCTACATCCAGAGAACCAGGCACACTTGACGCAGTTTCCGTTCCATTATCAGCTTCAGTATCTGACTGCTTATGAATGACATTGGTGGCCAATTTCGCTTTCTTAGGTGATAGATCTTCAGCAGGAGGGGCCATACGGCCTTAAAAAAAAAGAGAGAGATTTCATTATAGTTAACATGTATATGAGGGCGGGGGGGGGGGGGGTTGGCTCCTTCTCACCTCAGCTTCTTCACTCGGCTCTCAGGATGTAAACTTTAGTTTTGCTGCAACCAATTGCCAGCCGCAGAGGTGACCTGCTCCCCTTCCGTCATGTCAAATGGTTGCGTGACACATGAGGGACAGGTCCACTGATTGACTGCAGCGTTGTCAAAATGGAAGTTTACATCCTAGGAGCAGATAAGCCGAGGATGGGGAGAGAAGGAGCCATGAGCCAGCGCTGGGAAAGCAGCTGAAAAGATGAAAAGCAGGTCACTACTTTAATTCTTTGTTCCCCAGTCCCTTTAAAGGGATTCTCCCTGTAGAAAGTTATGTCCAGGACCCCCACTGATCCTCAGTCACTGCAGCTTTCACTAATTTTCCTTTCACAGTAACTATGAACCATGTTCCAGCTCCCTGCATAGTGTGGGGCGAGCAAGCACACGTTCTCAGTAGAAGATTGCAGCTTTCTCCTCCACTGACAGGCAAGCAATTGTCAGGAAGGTACATCAGGCCATGGAAAGCGGCCTTCACTGCGCAATCCTTAATTCCCCGATGGCCATCTGATAATGGACATTGCAGACAGGTATGGATCGGGCTCAGCTTCACAGTCTGTTGTGTCCACTCCGCGCACACATGTGGTAACATAAAAGTACGTCACAATGCACTAAGGGGTTAGTCAACTCTAAACAGTCTTCCTTAAATATGAAGTACTGGTATGCTTCTACCAAAAATACTACAATACACTGCATTGAGAGTGACACAGGAAGTGACCCCAGGAATACTGCCAGACTGTGCTCCAAGTATGTGGACAAATTGTATTTTACTCGCTAACTCAGCTAGTCTGGAGTCTCTTCAAGCCTATGGCCTTGGCAGTCTGCATAGGACAAAGCCCAAACCGGACCTGTGGCCTGTGCAGCAAGTGACAAAGCAGAGAGCTCACCGATCCCTGCGTCCTCCAACTAAAACTGGGACAAGATTCGTCCAAAAGCTGCTTCAGCGATCTGGCTGTGATTGTAAAAACCGGGTGTAAGAGAACCTGTGGCCTAACTAATTCCTCACCTGCTATAGATCTAACATTCATCTGGCTGGACAGAGACACTGGCATGTGTGGAGGTTCCTTGACCAAGGTCGGCACGTCTCCTGTATAACTTCTACTTATTAACAAACCTGTGCAGATTTTGCAATTCAGATCAAAGAGATGATTTTTGTGCTGGGCTGTTGTATCTGATGTCGATTCCACAGGATCCTCTTTTCTTTCTGAACTTCTTCTTCCTTCTCAACTGGTTTTGCAACAGATTCCTGAAACGCAGGACACATAGTGGTACATTAAGAGCAATATCTAGGCTAAAGTAGTTCTGTAATAAGACAATTACTAAGATATACCACGAAGGTGTGATTGATGCCACTACCACACTGGCCATTAAGGGGTATTCTCATCTTAGACAATGGGGGCATATTGCTAGGATATGCCCCCATTGTCTTATAGGTGCGGGTCCCACCGCTGGGACCCGCACCCATATCCAGAACGGAGCGGGGAGCTCTGCGCCAGGAGGACCCCGGGGTCCGGCCACCACCAGGCGCAGCTCCCCGCTGCGCTCATAGAAATGAATGGGAGCGCAGCGTGCAAGCGCGGCCACCGCTCCCATTCATTTCTATGGAGCCGACGGAAGTAGCCGAGCCCAGTGCTCGGCTATTTTTCGGTGGCCCCATAGAAATGAATGGAGGGCGGCTGCGCATGCACAGTGCGCCCTCATTCAGTTCGGGGCTTCGTTCTGGATATAGGTGCGGGTCCCAGCGGTGGGACCCGCACCTATAAGACAATGGGGCATATCCTAGCGATATGTCCCCATTGTCTAAAATGAGAATAACCCTTTTAAGCCCAGGCAGAACGTCACCTGGTTCATGCACTGTGTCTGGCAAACAGCAGATATGCTCACCATAAGGGCGGGGTCACATCACGTTTTTATGTCTCCGTTTGATGTAAACGTTACAAAAAAGGATACAAAAACGCAGCACACCACGTTTTGTATCCTGCACAGTCCAGTAAAAAAAAAAAAAAAACATACTTATATTTATACTTTTTTAACATTGTAACTCTATGGTGAACGGATGACACTGTAATGCATCAGTCTGAGGCATCCATTTAACATATTAAGTCTTTTGTATACATTAAAAAGATGGGAAAAACATAAGTGAACTCACCGTTAAACCAATTCCGTACAGCGTGATGACGCTGCTCTTTATAGTGACAATGGCTAATGGAGGGGGTACCAAGCAGGGGTACCTGCCCTAACTGGTCCGGATTGACAGTGATATACCAAGACCGGTATCCCACATCATTCTCATTTACATGCCATTAAAAGAGGAATTAAACGCTATTATATAACAGGAAGCTGCTTATCTCCTAACTGCTTTTTATAAAAGCCAATTATACACACAGTTTAAACCCTTAAAGGATTGTTCCATGACACACATCCGCAGGATAGGTGACAAGTGTCTTATCGGCAGGGCTTGACCTTGTTGCCCTGTTGAATGAAGTGGCAGTCACATATTGCGCTGTTGCTCCATTCAAACTCTAGGGGATTAATGAAGATGAACACGTTTATCCCTTTTACTGAGGATAGGGGGGGAAAGTCTGTAATGGCTACAACCTTCTGGGTTTTGTTATTACAGGTTAACAGTTTTTATATAGTTTTTTTTTTTCAGTTTTGCTAATTTACACAATTAAAGCATCTGTTGGAAAAAAATGTTTTTTGAGTCGCCAAAGAGCCTTACATTTTTTTTTTTCTTTCCTGGCAATGGTCTTGGAAGTGCGGGCTTGTTTTTTGCAGGATGAGGTGACATTTCATTGGTACTATTTTTAGGGTATATACAGTGCCTTGCGAAAGTATTTCAGCCCCCTGGAACTTTTCAACTTTGCCACATTTCAGCTTCAAACAAAAAGATATAACACTTTTACATTTTTTTGCGTTGAAGAATTCAAACAAAGTCGGATCACAATTGTTGCAAGTGGGAAAACAAAATTTATTG